>JBBPDC010024250.1:0-12643 GCA_037974485.1 Hemigrammopetersius urotaenia | reverse complement strand
GTGTGTGTGTGTGTGTGTGTGTGTGTGTGTGTGTGTGTGTGTGTGTGTGTGTGTGTGTGTGTGTGTCTGTGTGTAGACAAAAAGACAGACAAAATGATAAAGCAGAGTATTGCTATTTGTGTCCCACTACTCTTTATTCTTTATTTCTATTTTGGAAGAATTCAATTTAATGTGTCCTGTTGCTCTTAGGAGAGAAAAAAAGCCATTTGTTTAAGCTGGTGCATCGTGTATCACCCCCCAAAAAAACAACACTGTGATGAATCTGGCTTAAAATTGCAGTCAGCTCATCCATGGAATTTTAATGACCAGAAATGTCGAATGTTTCAGGTTTAATCTTGGTGTAGGGACAGGTTTAGAGGTGACACTAGATATAATACTCCTTCAGGAGCTTTCTTTTAAGAGGGCTAGGGGAAGAAGACACGAAAATAATGACTTGGTAAGCTGTCCCATTTTAACCACTCATTTCCAAAAGGGGCTTTGAAAGTGGAGGATTCAAAAGAAAAACAGTTATTCCGAATTATAATTCAAAGCAGGTGGGTGGAAAAGGAATCCAGTGTTCTTTGTTAATAGTTTTCGGCTTTGCCATTATCTGGTTTGCACTAAATTCCTGTTAGGAGCATCTGAAAGGCTGCTTAACATTCTACTCAGCGTGGCTGCAGCGGAATAGTCTGCAGCCGTTTGATGTCATTTGACTTGTCTAACTGAAATCAGGCATTTGGAGAACGGTGGGAAATAGTTTGGACAGGGAAAGAGAATTTTCACCCAGAGGTCCAGGAACAAATTCTGCAGAGATTTGCAACCTCACAGTCCTGATGGCAGGACAGAGATTTCCGTTCTACCCAAAGTGTTTCTGAAACAGAAATTGGTGGGTGTCATTACCGAGCGTGGGAGTTGGAATCTGCTTTAAAACCTTTCTGAGAAATAAGGAGAGTGTTTGAAGAGAATTCCTGTATATCAAGTAGCTTCTCATTGCTGTTTTCATTTCATATACCAACATCCTGTCTTAATGGAAGGATATAAAGGAATGGGAATGAGAAACTAATCCCTTGCTATGGCGTCACATCCATGCCAAAACTAGAGCGCGCAAAATCGCTTGCCGCCAAAAAATTGTCGGCGTAAATTTCAAAGTCGCGCGTGCAAATGTGAAACTCGAAGAGCACAAAATTAAGAATCGTGTGTGCGATTGTGATAATATTGCGCGCGAACTGTATTTTTCCTCTCGCAAATGTCTTTTTTCCTCTCGATGGTTAGATTACCGACGAGCGGCTTATTTGCTCGAGTGAGATCTCTGCGCGCATGGCTTTGACAGTTTCTGCCTGCGAATCCTATTGGATCCTGGTCATGTGATTGGCTAAAGAAAGTTCCAACAGAAAAACCAAAGATATCTGAGGAAGAGGAACGGCGACAGGAAGGTTAAACACAAGTTATAGCTTATCGACATTTTTTTGTGGCAAAAAAATTGATTTTGCACGCTCTAGTTTTGGCATGGATGTGACGCCATACCTTGCCCTGGCTTAATAAGGCTATGACTTAGTAAAGCTTGGGATCTAGTACAGTGTACCTTTTTGCGAAGTCACAGTTCAAAGTTTTCAGGCTCAGTCATTTGCAGATTTTTTTCTTAGAACCTAACTGATAGCTGTTTGCGGAAACCCTGAGAAAATCGCAGCTTTCAGCTTTTTTGCGGCAATACGTCATTTCTCATGCATTTTAGTGATAAATTAAGAAACATATAATTTACTAATACTGTAACATGCATATTAATGCAAATTCAGCTACATTTCCATTTAAAATACATCTGCATACATTTTAGAGAGAACACAAAGAAACCACATGAAAATTGTCTTGGTGAAATGCCCCTGTACTCAGAAGGTTTGAAAGTAGCCAATCCAAGAGCGTTATATTTGTTTCTCCTTGTTGCTTCTCCTTTACCATTACATTTTCAAGGGTAAACTATTAAGCTGAGTTTAAAATTAGTGTTTTGAGAGCATATTTGGGGGCATATTTAGGGTTTAAACTAAAGACATATATAGGCATTTTTTTACCACATCACATTTTCACGGTTTTTTACAGCACTTGGAATGCACTCGGGAGTCGGGAGTCGACTGTACTCTTTCCCATGAGTTAGTAAAGAAAAGGTATGGCTATGACTTAGGAAAATGGGAATTTGATCATTAAGTATTTTCCATGATTAAGTAAGGACTAGGAACAAGATAATTGAATGATGGTCATGATTTAGGAAGGCTCTGGATTAAAATAACTGAATGAATTAGATAATTATGTCTTATTTCCACAGCTTACTAAGCCGTGGCCATTCAGTAGAATCCTATTCCTTTGTGTCAGTAATTTAGGGGTTTCACTAGCAGTGCCCCAAGCAATATTTAACACTCAAACAAACAAAAGAAACATTGTTACTTCCAACATTCTACCTTCTGTTATGTTTTATAACTCTGGCCCAGTGAACACAGAAAGAGCAGTCACATGACTTTTGTATATTTTATTTGTTGAATGTATTTGCCACATCATTTGTTGCATTTCTTTTTAGTTGCCACAGAGTTTGTGTACCTCAAGCAAGTCTAAAAAATGAGTTATGAGTTTGCTGTTACCAAGTATTGTTTTTTTTAATATATATTTTATGTAGCATACATTTCAGAGATGGAATCTACTAAAATCTTTAAGAATGATATGGACCACAGTGATTTAATGCGGCATGTGGTCAGATTCACATGACCTTCTCATCTTTGGATTTAAATGCTTTTAGACATCCTGTTGGGTAGTTCTATCAATTCTAGTTGTGGAGGTGGACATGATGCACATTACACCCACCAACTAGTCATTGTGCATGGCCTCCATGTTTGGGGTCTACTGATATATTCTTGTTTTCTGTGATTAACATTAGAAAACATTAAAGTATTGGAAAGCTGGTTCCATTCACCTTAAGTGTAAATGATCAAAGAACTCTAAATTGCCTTGTTTACATCTCTGCCTCTAATTTTTTTATTATTCCAGTTAAAGATACTCACTCGAGGTATTGATTTCTACAAACACAACATTGCATAGTTCATCTGCATTCCGGAAGGTTTGAGGGTGAACTGCAGCACATGCTGCCACAAGAAGGAATTAGAGAGCTTTTCTTGTGCATGAACCCACTGAACCACATAAGCAACAATTTCTTGAGAGAGTGTGCTATTTTGAATTGGATTTTATTTGTGTTTATGGTATCGATTAGATTCTGTTGCATTAATTAAGATGTACTATTTTCTGATTTGATGCACCGTCTGTGGAGTTCATCATCATTTGCTGTCAGATAAGTGATGTGTGGATGGCTGTATGGCAGACTAATTACTGCTTTAATTAAGGGGCATGTCGTGGATGGTGACATTCACATGCAGAGACTTATAGATTCCAATGTGTTCCAGTTTCAGGTTCAAATGGGACGTATTTTGGCAAAATTAGACAAGGAATGGACCAATAAAAATGCTCTTCTGTGAGAAAACAAGTAGCATTTTAATAGCGTGGCCTTTGTAATACACTCTGAGCACATTTAGGCCACTAACTTATTTCAGTCCGAAGATGAAATAATCACATTAAGGCTTTAGGTCATGCCTTGCGATGGACAGGTAGCCTGTCCAGGGTGTTCCTGTGGCTTTGACACAACCCTGGTTAACAATTCTGTGGGTTGGAACGCCTTGTGTTTTTGTTAGATCCGTAAGTAAATAACATTGTACGTCACGCACATAGTGTGCATACTTTCTGCCGTTTCACCATGTTTTCAGTGTCCGGAACATCTTCCCCCCCAAATTAACTGCCAGGACAAAAGGTGACTGCTGTTCATTAGTGCAGAATAAAATTTTTTTTCTTCTCTTAATAAAATTTGATCACCTGCTGCGTTTTATATGCATATTTTTAAAGGCACTAGCTGCTCTTCAACAGAGTGATGCAACATGCAAATGCTTTTCAGTGTAAGGTATTGCAGCAGAATAAAAAAATCTCTTTCCCAAAGAAACAAAAAGCACTATTTTTGTGACAGGGCAGGGGGTGGCCAGGGTTAATGTCTGCTTAAATCCAGGTTGAAGCTATAAACATAGTAATTCAGAGTTTTAGAATTCTAGAGAAGCCCATGGCAGTAGTGATAGGAAACGGATGTCCAAAGGTGTTTAATTGTACCCCACAGGAACCTGTTAGGATTCTAAAATGCATACTTGAAACCAAGTCATAATTGGGGGGAACATGCAAAACATTGAAAAATGAACTGGTGTTTTAAACCAGCATGAAAAAAGAAGTTTTGGAATAACACAGTGTTCAAAACATGTCATGCTTACATTTGGCCCTTGCAAGAGTGCTTACTTTTAATACACCTTTGTCGCTACACTGAGAAAATGTATAAAGGATGAAGGAAACCCTGTCTTTAACCTGTCGGAGCTTCTCACATAGAAAACTGCACTACAACATGACTTACTAACAACAGCCTGTCCATCCAAACACACGGATCCCACGGAACAAGAGCTTTATAGAAACCCTCTTTGTTTTCAGACCTATATAAGGTGTGACAGACAGTGCTGGAATACTGATTATTCCCTGCCTCTGCTTATATCAGAACAGTTGGGGAACCCTAGAAATCATGTAGATGTCAGTAGGCTGAGACACTAATGACCAGTGATTCAAGCAGGCATACTGTAAAATTATATATAATGAGCTATATTAGAGGGTTCTCAGGACTGGCCTCATATCAGTTAAACCAAATAAAAACTCGACTTTGACTAGAACACTAATGAGTCACAGTTTTGCTCCAATTTGGGACTGAAGACTTGCCTGTACTGACTCAAGAGTTTACTTGCGACTTGCAATTATTGCCTCTGAACTTAGCTTGAGCTTGGCCTGTATTGACTCAGAACTTGCCCTGAGACTTGACTGTAGTTATGCCAGACTTTATTTGAGACTTGCCTGTATTTACCCTGGACTCAACTTGAGACTTGAAGTTCGGCTGTACTAACTCTTGATTAGACTTGAGACTTGCCTGCGTTGACTTGACCATATTCTTATTCATACCTCCAATATTTTACCACTCGCTGGCCATTTTATTAAAACATCTACATAATTGGTCCTCTCTGTTTGTTTGTTTTGTTTCTGTTTTCTGGTGGAGTTCCTGGTGGATGGTGAAGTTTCAAATGATTTGCAAGGTTTCTGCTGGTTGATGAGATTTCTGCATGACTGGTCTTGTAAGACTGATTCTCCTAACACTTGTGCTCCCTACAGACTCAGCAGTCAATTATGAATGAATCACTTCCACACAGAAAACTTTAGTAATGCAAATGTCCCGAGATTCTCTCAATTTGGAGATATTTATTTGTTTCCTCTTTTGCCTAATTGGGATTAATTCAGATTATTCAGATTATAGTCACAGTTCCTTGGACGACTGTTATAAAAGTAGCAGAATAAAGGATGCATTAAGACATATACAAGGTTTTGCTCAGATGCTTGCCATGCCAGTGATGAATCTGACATACTTTGAATAGAACAAATTGAACATATATACATATATATAAAACTAACCAGATACAACAGTATTCTGCTCCAGAGTGTGAACCAGATGTAAGGAGCTTTATTTGGGTACCATTATAAATGGACAGTCTCTTCACAGAGTGTGTTCAGAAACAGTGGATCTCAAATATATTTCGATCTTTGATTTGGCATTGCCTATGGCTGTTTGAAGCTATTTCCTTTTAGCTGACAGTTTTAATATCAGACACACTCTGTTCCCTTCATTACTACTCTGCTTTCTGCCTAACTGTCAATATATACAGTGACAGAAGTGCTATGGTGCGCAATATTCACATAGATTTCCTTTCAGTTTTTGAACTTGTTATGCTTGTTGAAAATGCTACATTTTATTTTCTTTCTGGCAGATACATTGAGCAGCAACTGATCTGTCAGTTAATAAAGTGAGTGTGCTTTATTATGACTGGATCAGAGCATCATAGTGAGATGAGACGACGTTTCTTCATGGGCCACGGTGCAGCATGTAGCGACATACAGCATTCAACAGTCGACAGAGTGCAGGTTACAACAGAGAGCAGACAATAGACAAATGATAAATGCAGTGTGACGCTCTGTGCAATGTTCTGCTGAGAAACCTTAGGGATGTTACTTCTACACATACAACCTACATAAACATTGAAAATATTTCTGTTTGTGTATCTTGTGGATACTGACCTATACACAATATTGGTTTATCAATTTTGTATTTATAAGTGGCCCAGGATATAAACTGCATGTGAATGTAATTGATTATGGAACTTTTATTCAAACATGCAGTTTAGTAATAATGTTCAAAAATAAAGAGAAAGATTGTGGAGACTGGAGTAAAAAGAAACAGGTGGGAAAAATGAGGATAGGGAAGGTGAACAGAAAAGAGCTGGAAGAAATAATGCTAAAGAAAAGCAAACTAAAAGGAAAAGAGGTTAGTTGGGTCAGGCAAGAAAGCAAAAATGGTAACAGTAAGAAATCTTGTAAAGAGGGAATAAGACAAAGAGTGACAGGAACAAGGAGGGAATTGGGATGGAGCCTGAGAAACAGAAAGTGGGAGTAGGAAGAAGTTAAACAAAATAATAAAAACAAAAGGATGGGGGTTACTAACACTATTGATAGGGAGAGAGATGTGATAACAATATAGAGAAGTGCAGAGAATTTAAGAAAAATCAAGCTGGTGACCGAAAATAAAGAATGAGCTATGAGAATGAAGTAAAGAGCAGGGTTGTAGCAAAGAGTAACGAAAATGGTAAAGATGGAGAATACTCAGAAGGCTCTACAAGACACAGTGATGTTGAACTCATGAGTGAGCACTGGGGAGGGTCGTTTAAGTAGTGGAGCTAATGAGGTGATTAGTGAAGGCAGGTGGGAGTAATCAGGAGAGAAACGAATGGACAGAAAAGGAAATAGCTGCCCCAGACTGGGGTATTACCACCCTGTCCTCAAGGCCAGCACCAGACAGCCCTAAGACTCAGCACGGGTGAGGTGGAAGTCCTGGATGTGGGATTTGTCCAGGATATCACAGGATGGCACCCAATCAGGACCCCCGAACTGAGGTCTAGAAGTATCCTGCCCTGCCAAAGGTGGAGATACCTCACTGGCTATAAGAGGGAGTGACCCTTAGCCAGGAGCAAGAGGAGGAGCCCTGAGTGAAACGCTGTGGTCAACTACTCAGTTGCATTTGTGTTGTGGCTCCTATGGAGCATTGTCTGGAGTTCCTCATTAAAACTTGTGTACTAACAGTTTTAATGACAAGCGATCA
Organism: Hemigrammopetersius urotaenia; assembly: GCA_037974485.1. NCBI lineage: Eukaryota > Metazoa > Chordata > Actinopteri > Characiformes > Alestidae > Hemigrammopetersius > Hemigrammopetersius urotaenia. The sequence goes on along the minus strand of JBBPDC010024250.1, from coordinate 5,355 downwards.
CAAACCCTGGTCCTAGAGATCTGCCCTCCACATTCCACAACACCTACCCTGGCTGATTGACTGGAGCATTAAGAACCTGGGGGTAAACAGCATTTTAGCAGGTTTGAGCTTAACACAACAGGAACATAGTGTTGGAAACCACTGCTTTGTATCAACATGTTCCTAGTTAAAGTTTTTCCACACCATAATGAACATTTGTGGAATTAACTTCCAGGGCTCCTATATTGTGGAACTGTCTGTGTTTACCTCAAAATCAACAGGCGACCTTCTGCAGTAACACAACCATCCATAACTCTGAGCCCAACAGATGATGATGTCTGGTGGAATTGTGTAATGGATAGAAACCCAGCCAGAGGAGAAAAAGGGTAAAACAAATGTTACGTCTCTATTTAAAATTGGACCTCATGGCCTTTCATCTTTGTGGATTCTCAGTGCTTTCCTTTCACATTTTTGGATGGGTTGCTGTACTTGGCTAGGTTGAATTTGCTTTGATATGAATGAGTTTTGTCACATTTGAGCCCTGACTCTGCGTGCATGACAACACTGAGAGCTAATTATGGAAGGAAATAACATGAACTTGAATCATCACCACTTAGAAGTGCAGTCTGATACATCCACAGCTCTGAGGAGACATTAAAGGGATTTGGGGGGGGGGGGGCTTGGAGTTTGTGTGAAACCATTTCTGACATGTGGTGTTTATTTATTTATTGAATTCACTCAACATGAAAGGTACTTTGATGGTACGATACCTCAAATTCATACCTGCACCAAGGTCGTTGCACTCATTTGTCTTTGAATTACTTTTTTTAGTCAAATTCTAGTTTTGAGAGTTTGCCATGGCCTTAAGAGGGTATGACTGCTTCCTCTGCATCCCTTTCCGTTCAATTTCAGTTGCTTACTTGTGGGGTCGATTCTCCTCTACCACTAGATTTGTTGGTAGACACACAAGAGGTTTAAAAAGTTATTTAATTAACCGTGCAGGTTAACAAGGGGATGCTTTTTGGGCCTTTTGGTACCAAGGGGGTTACATCCACTTCACATACAGCCCGGGTTCTCAGCTAACAGGTGTATAGTCTCCTCTCACAATGTGACCATATGATTCTTTAGAAATTCATCTATCGAAAAAAGTTCTTTAGGGAGCCAAAAAGTGTTTTTTCTGTGGACCAAAGAACCCCCATTCTGGCAGGAGTAAATGTAAGTTTCCTTTAGCTTATTCCGATTCATCAAGAAAGTGTGCACTTATTTATTTATTTACTTGATTTTCCCATACAGACATACAGTGTAGAGGCAGGGCCTCTGTACAGCTGGCCTGAGTGCCAAATCTAAACTGGTGTATCATGTAACCAATCATTAGGCCAATTATTCCATCATTTCTCCCCTTGTCAGAAACGTCTGTTGTCAAATTAGTCTTTATTTTGTCCCTGGAAGGTCTGATTCATTTCTATCTCCCTCTTTCCCTCCCATAATGAATTACCCTGCAGATTACATTAACATAATGCTCATTTGTTAAGTAGACAGGACAAGATTGTGTTATATATGTCTCCACCTCTCCTTTCTTGGCTGCCTCCAAGGCTGTTAAATAGTTCCACCAAGGCACAATCCATCACCATCAGGCCACTATTGGGACTAGTGGAGGAGCAAAGCCAAAGCATGAGGTGGACCTGAAGGTCTGTTCAGAAGAAAAAGCCCCTCAACATCCTGCAGGACTTGGCCTTTATGCTGCACAACCTCCTTCCATAAGAGAATAATGTCTTGACCTTTGCATGGAAGTAATGTAACTGCTTATTTATGGTGTATAAGGTGTTTATTACCGTCATATACCCTCAGTAACGTGAGTTGTGTAGAATTATGTATGTATAATGTATATTTATGTTTTATTTATTTATTTATTTGTTTGTTTATTTATAAACCATATATCAGCAGGTTATCATTCACCCTTAACATAGAACTTCTACTAGCACGGTAAATGTTAATGTTCCAAGAACCTGGAGTTGTTCCCAGCACCTGGCCACCATCTTATCTCAATGTATGCATGTATACTGCTTAGATGACAAAGACTGGTACATCTTTTCTGCACCGCATCATCTCAAACTTCAGCCAACACAATGTCATTGAGGGGGCACACAGGCAAGGAGCACACAGCCAATTGTTTTCTTTTGGAAGTCCTGGCCACGTATGGCACTATCACAAATTAGCCATGCGACCTCAGTGCACAGTTTAGTCTCATAGATGCAGTCAGCAAATCGAACTGTTGCTTTAACCAAGACTGAAAGAGGCCAGAGCTAAATCATTTTAACCCAGTCCAAAAGAGTCCATGACACCCCAGAGGCCTCCCTTGTGTTGAGGTCTAGGAAGTCTCAGATAATGAGTGTTATTAATACAGTAGATTAATGCAGAAAATCTCAACATCTACTCGCTAATTGTTGGTTTTAGACGCTTTGAGACCAAGCGCCTCAGTTAAAAAGCCACAAAGCTGTTTATCTCTTAGTGTAGAGGCTTAATGAGGTGCAACCATATCATGTGCACAAATGTGTTTATGCTTATGTGCTTCACATCAGTCACCATGGCACCGCAAACCAGCATGCATGGCAGCAACTTTCTTTTTCTAGTGAGAGCTTGAAACAGTGGTTTCGAGGCCCTCAGGGTTTCACGTAGCTTTATGGTGGCTTTGATTCAGTGGTGTAACTTGCATCCATGTGTGTTCTTCTCTGAATTAGAATTCCTTTTATAAGCCTTGGCTACTCCCAAAGCTCTGATGGAATTAGACACCGGCTAAAGTGGGACATGCTGTGTCCTAGTAAGGTTCCGCTCTCATGTGTTTTTTTTTTCTCCTGGATTAGACGAGATGCTTTGCAAAAGCCATAGTGGAAAATGCAGTATAATAATGTGTTGCAATGTAGTGTATAAATAATTATGCTACTAATAATATGCCAGGAACAAAATGCTCCCCATTCACAAACACACCACAGAGAGAGAAAAGGGCTCGTTAGACCACAGCATTAAGTCACTTACATGGCCTGGAAGAGGATCTTAACTGTAGGGGAAGCCTCAAGGCTATAATGAATGTTCAGCCAGCCATCAAGCTCACAGCTGAGGTGCATATTTGCCCCCCAACTCACCATTGATCAATTAGTTGATTGAATATTCCTTCCAGAGCTTTGAAACTGACAAGGTAGTGGTCCAGGTCCATGGTTGAGCCAAAAACCTGATGGCAAGGCAGAACTGAGAGATATGAGCTTTCTAATAAAGCAGCCTGTTAGTCTTATTCGCATGTTTAGAGATTTGACTGATTCTTGGTGTGTATTGTACTTGACTGATTAAAGAAGTGGAAGTTCTGGGGGGCTGGGAAGGACATCTTTAATTGGACATCTTTAATGAGGGAATTCTTCACTCTAAAACCAGTGAAATCATGGAGAGATTTCTTAGAGGACAAAAAATATGAGGAAATAAAATTAATGACATTTAGACAGTTACGAAAAGAGTGAAAGACTGTAGTGTTTTCTCTCCTCTAGTGTGATGTTTTTGGTACAAATGTGAATGTCTGTGGAATCATTACTTTCCTGTAGGTTTTTGTGCCAACTACATGCATTAATAATTCACTGCGTCTGTCCTTGGTGTGATTTGTAATTTTCTTTAGCGATGTCATCTGGGACTGGATTAGACCAGTTAATGCAATTCTCTTTAGTCTGAGACTTGATCAGACTAGTTAATGTGGTTCTCTTTAGTCTGAGACTTGATCAGACTAGTTAATGTGGTTCTCTTTAGACCACATCATACCACTTAATTACCGCTTTATGTGCCCTCCAAAATGTATTGCCAGAGTTAATCCTATTCATTCATGCAAATTGGCCGTAATAGTAATGAATTTATTAGCATTGTTATTTTTGAGGCATTAATTCCTGATTATATTCCTGATTCCTGAGAAGCCGGTCATGTTTTATTCATTAAAACGTGTCATTAATTAGGTGCGAATCCCGCATAAATTTATTTACCGGAATTGTGGAGGTTTCACATATCAAAGAGAAAAAATCAGACTAAGAGGTTGTGGTTCAAAGGCTATATTTTAACTTATTTATTTATTTGATTGTTTTGTTTGTTCGTTTGTCTATCTCTCTGTTTATTGCAAAAAGCCTGAACTCCTCTGGGCATGAGAAATCTGCCCTGCCGTGTGTCCCTGAGTGTGCAAACACTCATTTAGACTCATTTATACTCCTCTGCTTTAGTTTCTTCTACTCCTCCATCTCTCTCTTCTTCACTACTCATCACTCGCTCCCAGTCCACTCAGCTTTGGGCTTCAACACCATCCACCTCCTACTGACTGCTTTACAAGCAGGGCCAGCAGAAGTCTGTGTGTGTGTTGCAGAATAAGCTGTACTGTGCTGTCAGACTCTCTCTTGGTGCTCTCTCCCAATGGACTAGCTGCTATCACTGTCACACACACATGCACAAACAAACGCCTCCTTAAGTGAGAAGCAAAAGCAAGAAAACTAATGAGAAATATACAAAGTTTCTTACAAGTAGTGGAAGTAAAGACATATTCTCCTGGGATTAATCTACTTGTGGTCCCTGGATGATTTGCTCTATTTAAGGTGATAGTCTGTGATTTTATTCCTGACACATGTCCATGTTCTCTGCCCTATGAGTGCTATGACAGGCTCTACCACCCCCACGTTAAGGATAAGCGACTCAGAGAATGGTCAAAAGTCAAAAGGGTAAACATTGGTTTTACTGTGTAGCATGGAGATGCTTTTGTAAGAGCCTGATCAAGTTTATCTTCACAGGTTGAATAGTACATCAATTAGATTTTCTTGTTGTTTAATTAAATTGAAAAGTTGTTGCAAAATTCAATATCTTATCATCTAGTTGCCCCTAACATGGCAAGTGAGTTGTCTACTGTAAATGAGTTTTGTTACTCATTCCTTTCCAAACTTCTTTTCTTCCTTCACAGTTGTGGAATGGGCCTTTTAATAGGCAGATTCCACCAAATCAGTGAGTCTCTGCTCCTACGGTCATGCTGCATGACTGTAATCAGAGTAGTCTGCTTTCAGTCATGGTGTAAAATTCTGAATTATGATTATGCAAATGACCTTATCAGCCTCAGCAGAGAGTTTCGCTATCAGTGAAAATCATCAGTGCCCCAGCAATCAAATTCCTTATGCGTTGGCCCTTATGAGCAGACTAAGAGCAGCCCTTGGGTGAAGTTTAAGTTAGATATCATCTGCATTTAAGAAGCTGCGGTTTGAAAGGGTTCTAAAAACATTTATTGGGTTTCAACAGATGAAAAAGTGTGTGTGTGTGTGTGTGTGTGTGTGTGTGTGTGTGTGTGTGTGTGTGTGTGTGTGTGTGTGTGTGTGT
>JBBPDC010024239.1:0-12644 GCA_037974485.1 Hemigrammopetersius urotaenia | reverse complement strand
TTATGGAGCTGCTCTGTGCTCTGGGACACAGTCCTGCTGGAATAGAAAAGGTTCTTCCCCAAACTGGGTCCACAGAGATTGTCCTTCACTGGAAGTACGGGCCACCTCAATTCAGTAATTAAAAGGTGTGCCCAAATACTTTTGTCCATATGGAGCATGGTTTCCCAAACCAGAGGGAGGATGATTATAAAACCCCACAGAACACCAGTCGTAAATTGTGGTTTTGTTTGAGACTCCAGAGAAACTTGCAGGTTACAGTGGAGGTGATAGGAACCACAGGGCTTGGTGTCCCTCAAAACTTCCTACACAGAAATATTACATTGTCAGTATGTTGCCTGATGCCTGAGACATTGCTATATGACCATTTTGGGGTATGATTTGGTCTAAAGTGTATTTTGCTTAGCTGTTGCTGGAGGAGGGATATGTGCATGATGCTCTAAGGCAAAACAGTCCCTAACGAAACCATTTTTGGCATCACCATTTACAAACAAAACCTCTAAGACGTGTAGATTTGTGGGGGCCATTTAGATAAAGTGTTTGTATTATGAACACTGAAAAGAAGACCAATACGTTTCTCTATGATGCACCATTGCCCATCAAACCCCCCCCCCCGAATGATTCTAGTGTAAATAGTCTGATGTTACTTGGTGACATGTTTGGTTTGGATCAGTACTTCTGTGTTCAGTTGTTCCAAAATAACAAAACACAAACACATCTGTCTTCCAGACTCCAGCCAAGTTCAAATGGTCCATTGACCAAATGGCAGACCTCCTCCCAGTGCACATAGAAGAGGAGGACATTCACCGTCAAGGATTATATCTGAGCCAGACCAGGTAAGATCATAACAGACTATGACTTACTACTCTCTCTGCTCACAGCTTTATGATAAAGTATTTTTAAATCTCCTAGGATGGACACTGAAATCGAGAAAAAGCGCCAAACTGCGATTGAACAGGTAAGGCCACCGTTTCTGTCTTGTGTGATTTGTAACGTCTGTTATGTTCGTAACACTTAGCATCATCCCACGTGATTAAATATTGTCCTCGTTCCCACAGTTCTTCACTAAAACTGTCGTCGTTCCTTCACCCTGGGGTCCACCGGTAAACAAACAAATAGTGCAGCTGCAGAGCCAGAAAAGTGAGTAATGAGGCAAAGATGGAATCTGTCCTTATTTCTGAGTTTCTTCCAACAAAACGACAGACATCAGATGAGTGATGTTCTCTTCATCTGACCTCAGGTTCTGTACCTCCGCCTGTAATGGAGGAGCCTCAGTCAGCAAAGAAAATCGATGGTTGGTGTGGTTTGTCTGTTCTACAGTGATTTACATGTTTTGGCATTGAAATAGCAGTTCAAGAAGATTTGAAATAACCTTTTGTTTTGTCTCACGTGCAGCTGTTTGTCAGACAGGCCTGTCCTTACCTGTGGACTTGGATCTTGAAAAGTTATTAGGTAAAATCTTAACTGCTCTGAATTTCTCACCGTAGCTAAATTGTTCTTTGCTTGGTGAAATGATGGGAAAACCGGTAGTAAATGGTTCTTAAGAAGGGTCTATACAGCAACAATAAGGTTCGGACATTGAAACGATGTTAAACGCCTTTGTATATAATACCTCGACAAAATAGTGATCATTTTTCTTGTTCAAACTTTCATTAGAATATCAGATCATGAACAGGTGTCGTGAATCGCGCTTTTTTTTTTTTTTTTTTTTAATTGAATTACTAAGTGTATATTAACGTTTTAAAGCTTCTATAATTACCATTTGAAAGATTTGTAGGGACCGAATTGTTGTGTATCTCATGCGTGTATCTTTTATAAACCCTGCAGGTGAGTACTACAGGACAGAGGAGCTTTCAGAGCAGGTTCAAGAGAGCCTCAGCTCGTCTTCTCTCAGGCGGAAGCTGTTTCTGGACGGGCAAGGAAGCGGCTCAGAGTCGTCTACGCCCTCCAGCCCGGACCGAGACGCCCAGTGTGGCAGTAGAGAGGTGATCTCATCAGTCGTCGTCTCGCCCCAGAAGTGTGAAATCGCAGCCACTACACCTTCCTCTGTGAGTGCCTGACACAAAAATGCACCAAAGAGATAAATGGGATTAGTTGATGGTTAGGGATCTAATCAGGGTCCCCACAGATCCTTGAAAAGTGTTACATCTTTAAAAATGTATTTTTTAGTATTAATGTCTGGAATTGGCATTATATTTATTTTTTTCCCTTTTTCCCTTAAAAGTGTAGAAAAAGTGAATAGGTAAATGCAAATTCAACAAGAGATGGTTGGAGGATGAAAAGTACCGTGGCTGGTGTTACCTTTGAAAAAGGCGTTCTATGTTAGAGCTGTTGCTCCAGTGAATACAGTACAGCCTTGTTGAAATGAACTAAATTCTAGGCTATTTTGTTTTTTTGCTGCCGTGTTGGTCTTAATTTTTTTTCTTAGAGGTCTTGAAAAGGTCTTAAGTTGTTAAATTTGCATATCAAAAATGTGCAGATACCCTGTCTAATGTATCTAGGTCCCAGCCAAGAGATCTCGTTTACTGAACCTTTGCTCAGTGTATTTTGTTGTATTATGTCTGTCTTTTGCAGGGTCAGTTTTCTTCCAGCCCTATCCAGGACCGATGCCGGGCTTACAGTCTGGGTGGTATGGCCAGTCCCATGTTTCCAGAAAGATCTTCCCCTGTGTTTCAGTCACCCACTTTGTCCCCCGTCGTCACTCAGCATTCTGTCACTCCTCTCTCAGGTGCGGACACAGGTGTTGTCTAAACTGGTTTATTGTTGTCTAAACTGGCTTATTTATGTTAATGGCATTTGTTTAAATGTTTTCTTTAATAGACAAAATTAGTCTAATTGAAATCAGTGGGTCCCTGGGTCCATACTTATGATCTGTCCTGGCTGCCGACATAACAGACAGGCAATCTTAAGATCTTGGATACTTTGTACAGTTGGACTGTGGCTTCCAAAAGTCTCTTGGCCGTTTGGCATCACTGGTCATTAGTGTTTGACTTGTACATAAATCTCTAACATCAGTATTTATTAGTATTCCAGGCCTGGAATACTAATATTCCTAATATATATATTATGGCAAATTCCTAATATAGATAACAATATAGGTCCTAGGACAGACCCTTGGGGTACACCATCATCATAGATGTAGCTTACTTTTTTGCATAACCTTGCCATCATAACCTTCAATGATAATGTTTTTTTGATTCCAGGTGAAAGGTGCAGGCTCCCCTTCCAGTCTCCTGATGGTCTACCTTCAAGTAGTGGAAGGCTGGCTGTGAACCGCTGTAGTGAGAGCCCCTATGTAGAGGGCTGCTCTCCCATCCGTAGCTGCTCCCCTCTTTACTCGCATAAGAGGAACGGAGGCTGTACCTGGGCCTCACCTATCCACATCTCTCCGATTCACCTGGACCTCCAGGACAAGGAGAACATCCATCTCAGTGAACCTTTACCCACCATGGACCTGGACAGCTGCTCCCCTGGACCCCAGCGTGAGGGTCCCCGGCTTGTAAACATCAAGAAACAAACCTCTGTGCCTGACTCGGAGCAGATGGAGCAGGAAGAACCTGCAGAGGGTGATCTCTGTGGTGGACGGCTGAGCGAAGGAGAGGAGGAGGCTGAAGAAGAGGAAGCTGAAGTCTGTCAGTGGACTCCGGAGGAGGACGCAGCATCCCCTGAGCGGCTGACCAGCTCTCGGACCGGCAACGTGTCCAATGTGGAGAGCACACGCATGTTTGTCTCTCTGCTGGCAGAAAGGAGCATTATGCCGTATGATGTTAGCATGCAGGTTGGTATGCGTGCTGTCAGTTGACTTGGACCACTAAACCTGATTAGTGTTTTTCCATGCAGTTATTCAAGATCAACCTATATTTGTGTCCCAATATAATGAGTTTCATTTCTTGGAGATTAAGGATTACTTCTGTCAAAAAAGATTATATGCCAGAAAGGCTAAGGCCACGTTAGCATGTTTGATCATGATGGGGTTTTTTCATACTAAATTGCAGCGTTCACCTCTGAAATTCATTATTGGTCTAAACTTCTAGATTATTGTTGTATGAGGAACCAGCCATCAAAATAAACCAGTGCTGCATAGTCTATTCGCAAATTTGAGCACCGATGGTCTTTGCTTATTTCACCTTTATCAAAGAGACTAGCTGGGATATAGTATGGACTGAATAGACCATTGAGTCAAAGGCTACTGTCAAGCTTAAGAACCATCCCTAATCTGACAACCGAACTGATAACGTTAGTTTAATACAGCTATAAATCTGGCTTTTAAGACAGATTCTGATCAAAAGTGCAGATAATAATGGGCACTAGTTGCCAATATGGTGGAAGCTATGCAAGGTGATTCTTTTTCATTTACAGCTGCATGGACAGTATTAGCTATTACCAATGGTCAGTGTTTGTATCTTAGATTTTACCAGTTACTTATTTAGACATGATTTTAATATAATAATATAATAATATGTACATTTTAATGCGTTTTAAAAAAAAAAACGGAGCCAGTGTCTGGTGTAGGGACCATTTGAACCCTGAGGAAATGGTACTTTCAGTGCTGTTGTACACTGAAAATCAGTTTAATCCAAGGCTAATGGGCTGATTTCTATTAGCTTTTCAGTTTAGTTCAAGACCATGTCCAGGAAATCAGCATGTCTTTAGTTTTAGGGTTCTTTGCAAATAGGTGGTCGGCCTAATCTAGTCCTGGGAGACTAGACTATGTCTTTTATGCTATAATGAGGGCAGATGGTGGCCTAGAGGTGTGATCAGAAGGTCATGGGTTTGAATCCCAGGACTGCCAGTGACACCACTGAGGTACCTTAGAGTAAGGTACCGTCTTCACACACTGCTCCCCGGGGGCTGCGTCACTGCTTCTCTTGGTGAATGGGTTTAAATGCAGATTCCCCACTGTGTGCTAATTGGTCTGAGTATGATCCATCCCTCGTGTCCTGTGTCCAGGTGGACAGCGGTTATAACACGTATTCAACCTGCACTACCAGCCTAATGGACGCCGTCAGTTCAGACAGCCAGAGCAAGGAGCTGCAGGACACACACACGGCCGAGGAGGGGCTCGGTTACACTAAACACACTAAATCAAAGGTAACACACACACACACACACACACACACAGTTTCACTAAAATGCTTTCATTGTTCATTTTCACTTTTTTTTGTTCCACGAACGTTTACATTACAATAAAACGTTCCGAATGTCATTTCAAATGTCAGCCACTTCCAAGAGCACTTTGTTTTGGTTCCAAAAAATAAATGTTAATTAGAATAAAACCTTTAAAATCGACAGCGGCTCAGTTTTTCTAGCACCGTTTGTAAATATGATTGTTGCGCTGCGGTTCGAGAGTAATAGAAACGGTCGCTGAATAGACCTGCGTGGGGAAACCAGTGAGGCTAAAACTCACCTGTTGTGTTTCAGCTGGTAATGCCGAGTCACTGAACACGCCGGATGGATCATGGACCCTAACCTCCCAAAGCTCAGAAGAACAGAAGCGTTTCCACTGTGGTTTTATAGGCCGAGTTCATGCTGTTGTAGTGAATAACTGTTACGCTGCGAAAGGAAGCACTGCTAGCACAGGTGCCTTGACTTTTGACCCTCACGAACCAATGAGATTGCAACGTTCTTGCCTCAGATAAAACTGACGAACTGTCAGAAACGGAGAAAACTTGATGAAATCGATTTGCTATTTAAGAATTTTAAATTCGTTTTATATGTAATGGATTCATTTTTTGCAGTTTTTGTACATGGATCGATGCTCTTATTTATGAATTCTGAATCAGAACCACTAACTGCATGTCTGATTTGCTTGAGCAATATCGCTCCTATGTTCCTGCTAAATTGCAATAAAGGATTTCGATACGAAAGTTAATTCCCACTAGAGCACCTGCGTTTGTCCAGTGGCTCCGAAATGAGTTATTTAAAAAAAAACAAAGAACTTTTACATTAATCAGATTTTGTCTGTATGTGGTATACCTTCTTTTTAAGAGCAGCTGGTGTATTAAAAGGGTGTTAGAATGCCGACACAATGTTTTTATAGTCGCCAAAATAAAGCCTAATGTGTCTCGGTTCAAGATGGTTTAATCATGTATTAAGGGCACCTGGTGTGTTCAAATGCTGTAACACAAAGCTTTTATATTGAATCATCAAAATAAAGTTGATTGTAAAGTGACACCAGTGCCTCAGTGTAACATTCAGTACTCGAACACTTTGAATCCTCTTTTATGTACGTTGTTGGCAACAAAAACACAACTGGATGTAAAAAGGGAAGCAGCACTTGCTGCTTTAACTGCTGCGGTTATAATTAATTCTTCGGTGTCTTCAGTTCTGCATCACACTGGTTGCAACATGTTGATACTGAAATATCTTGTTTTTGAAAAACTAATGAATCTCAATTTAATGAAGTTTTCTTTAAGATACACCATCAGTATGGACGGACATTTGCTTAAAAATGCCTCCTGCATATGTAACCTGCCTAGTAGTGCGTCTGGGTGTTGAACCTGCAATCAAAAGGTTGTTTGAATCCCAGCGCTGCTAGTGGCACCACTGAGGCACCCTTGAGCAAAGGTAAGGTCCCCACACACTGGGTTAAATACAGAGAGTGACATTTGCTTAAAAATGCCTCCTGCATATGTTACCTGCCTAGTGGTGCGTCTGGGTGTTGAACCTGCAATCGGAAGTTTGTGGGTTTGAATCCCAGCGCTGCTAGTGGCAATACTGAGGCACCCTTGAACAAAGGTAAGGTTCCCATACACTGGGTTAAATACAGAGAGTGACATTTGCTTAAAAATGGTGCGTCTGATTGTTAAACCTGCGACCAGAAGGTTGTGGGTTTGAATCCCAGCGCTGCTAGTGGCACCACTGAGGCACCCTTGAGCAAAGGTACTGTCCCCACACACTGGGTTAAATTCAGAGTGCTGTGGTGTGTTCGTGTATGACTAACAAGGGGCCACTTTACAGAACTGTTATATTAATGATGCTAATCCAAGTAGATTCAGTCTAAATTTTTATTATCTGGGTTTAAATTGGTTTGGACACTGACAGATGTGCCTAAATCTTCCCCCAAATGCTCTGAAGTGCAGCTGATAGCTGTAGGAGTTCAGCTTCAGTGGGTGCCATGAGTGCGACAGACACGGCGCCAACTCATCTGACTCTACATATTCATTTGTAATGTTATAATAAACATTAAATACATTTAATGCATCTTATCCATCCAGAATCAGACAGCTCTACTGGACAGTAATCACAAAAATTGCATTGCCTAGTAATAAACAATGCAAATGCAATTTACAGTTTGAGAGAGCAGGTGTGGGGGGGTGGGGGTGGGGGGTCAGGATAGCCATGAACAAGGAAAATGTCATTTTCTGAAACTGTAATAGAAGAAATATGACTGTATTGTGAAGGAAAACACTTGCACTGCATGTTTAATGAGTGAAATTATATGACAGTATAAAATGTACATTTAGATACTGTAGGCGTTTCTGTAGCATGCACCCATTTAGGCAAGGCCTCTTTAGATTATTAACTTTAACATCCAAAATACTTGTATTTAAAATAGTGGTGGGCCGTTATCGGCGTTAACGCAAGACTCTTATCGCGCGATAAAAAAAATATCGCTGTTAATCTATTCACAAAGTTGAGTTGGGAGCTGGGTCTGTACTACGCAAGCGATGATGACTTTCACCTTGATATTTTAGTGCGGATGTATACCGAGCTGAATTGCACTGTAGGGGGCGAGAGCGAGTCTGAACCGGTGTGTATGCCTGCTGTGAAACCACATCAAACTTGAGGCGCTAACATGGACGCAGCTATGAAGCGCCAGGTTTGCTTCAGGGAAAATTTACTTTAAAGAAGCTTCCCAACGGAAACCTGGACAAGACTAAGGCTGTCTGTACTTGTGCAGTGCGGAGTTAGTTTACTGTAGGAGCTGAGAAACCCTCAACTCTCCAAGACTCACTTTTAGTCGTTATTTGGGGAGCACACATATTCTGAATGCCTTCGGCAGAATTCAAAAGAGCCGTTTTAATCCGGATTAATCTAGATTCATTCCAGGATTACAGTGAGATTAATCTAGATTAAAAAATTAATCTATGCCCACCACTAATATAAAACAATCTGAAGTTTGATTCTAAACAAAACTAAGCCAATAAAGTAAAAAAAAAAAAAAAGACACGAACGGCGGTTTTCTGTTTAAAAACTCCTTTTATTGCAGTTGCTTTTCTGTCCCTGGGAAAATATCAGAGCTGTAGCTGAACTGTATTCTACTGAACATCTTTAGGTGAGTTTTAAAGAAACACAGGGTCTTGCAAACAGCACAAAAGAATCTGACGCAGTTTTCATGTCCGGTGTCCCAATAAACATGAAAAAACACCTGAAATTCAGACCGTCTCCACAGGTCCGTACCGAAACTGCGGCCACGGATGTTTCCGTACCGGACAGAGCCAAAGTACATTCATGATAAAAAATGAACTTTAAAAAAGGAAAAGAAACTAAGTTGGCCAGACTACAGGCCAGTTTAGACTCAGCGGTCCAGTTTGGGTTTCTTGGCTTCTGGTTCTGGCTCTGGCACCGCCACACTGACCCCCGGGATCTGAAAGAGGAGAGACATCGTTAAAATGAACCGTCATCCATTTAAATCCAACTGAAATCAAAAGTTTGCTCATATTAAGCACAATTGATCAATAGAGCAACAAGAATCTGTATTGATCCCAGGGGAGATTGCAGACACACAGAGACGAGAACAATATAAAAGTCCAATAAAAACTGTGGAAAATGCTCAGTAGGATATTTACACATACTGAGAATACATGCTAATAACACACAGGGTGGTTAGGAGTTACTGCTGTAGTAGAGATCAGTAGTAGATCAGTAGTACTGATATAGGTATTGAGATATGGCACATAATGGCATGATAGCAGCCTTTTTGCACTCATGTCATACTATTTAAACGAAAAGTAATCTTCCATCATTACCCCTTTGGATTATATTACTACACAGCTGTGAGTGGGTGAGGAAAGGTAATGTTAATCAGTAAGGTTTAATCATCACCCCCCCCCCGCCCCCACCACCACCACCACCACCACCCACCCACCACTGAGAGAAAGTGCCCAGCTAGCTCAGAGAACCCGACTGCCTGGTTTCATTCGGAAATAGGCCACAGTAAGCAGGGAATGATTTCTGATTTGTGTTGACTTCAAGGATACAATGTGATACAGTCAATGTGATCCAGTTTTCTCTTTTCGAACTATTTTCAACGTTATTTTCAACATACAGGGGGTCCTCGGGTCCCGGCATGCGTTCTTTCGAGTTTACGACGCTTAAGACTTGAGACGTGGGTGTTCCGGTGTATGCCTTTAGAGTCGTACACACAGACTAGGTGGGCAAACTGTGTGTTTGCGTATGGCGGTAGAATACGCAGAAACGCAGTGTGTAAGTGAGGGAGTTGGCGCCCCCTAGTGAGCTTACCTACGACATTTTGTACTGTTAAAAATACAAGTACAATATATTTATGTCCTTTTCCTTTTCTCTCTGGCTTAGGCTAACAGGGCAGCTGGTAGCCCAGTGGTTAGGGCGTTCCCCTGCGATCAGGAAGGCATGGGTTCGATTTCCAAGACTGTTAAGCATCTCGGAGGTTCCCTGAACATTCCCTGGTGAATGTATTAAACACAGCGATAATTTCACAATGTTCATACTGTATGCTGTGGTGTGTTCACGTATGACAAGAATGGAAACTTTCACGTTACTTTAGTTGTGTTCTATGTTCTAGATCAGTGTTTCTCAACTCCAGTCCTCGCGCCCCACCGCCCTGCACATATTCGATATTTCTTGCACTGTCGCACGCTGGTCCTCCTCCTGGCTAATTAGCTAATCAGTAGCATCAGCTGTGCTGTGGGTCGGGAAAGTCAAATCTGTGCAGAGCGGTGGGGCGCGAGGACTGGGATTGAGAAAAGCTGAGCCAATCAGATCCTTAGCTTGAAATCCGCCCAGCTGTCGTTTTAGCCAATCAGAAACTCAAATGAAGCCCGCCTACTCCGCTTGAAATGCTTTAGCCAATCAGAAGAACGCTTTGAAACCGCCCACTGTAATACGCTTCCATTGCTTGAAATCCGCCCACTCGGGTCTGTGTTCTGCAGAGACTCATAACTCAGTCCTCGCGCCCCACCGCTCTGCACAGACTTGACTTTCCCGACCCACAGCACAGCTGATGCTACTGATTAGCTGATTAGGCACGTAGGACCAGCGTGCGACAGTGCAAGAAATATCGAATATGTGTAGGGCGGTGGGGCGCGAGGACTGGAGTTGAGAAACACTGGTCTACAGAGTACTGTAATGTAGCTTTCAACACTACATTACCTATGAAGCCTTAGTCCTTAGTATCAACAGGCATGCTTGTTCAAAAACCTAGAGCGGAGATCGCCTTTTTAAAGGACAGCGGTGTCTAACAGCATTTCTACTGGGTCGAGGTCAAGACTTGGCCATTCCAAAAGATTAACTTTATTCTTGTTTTTTAAGCCATTCTTTGGTAGAAAGACTTTAAAAAAAAAAAAAAGCTGTCCTAAATGCTGTATTGCTGTTTGACCCACTTTATTTTTAGTTTCACTGATATTTTCCTTTAAATATCATTGATGGGATTAAAGAATTAATGAATTCTGTACAATACCAATCAACACAACGGACCCAAACTGTGATACTACCACCACCATGTTTCACAGATGGGATAAGGTCAAATGCTTCTCAATACAAAACATTTTGGTCTCAACCACCCACAAAACAATCCTTCTGGCTTGTTCAAGTGATCTATAGCAAACTGTGGCAACGGTCTTTTTCTTCCTTCAGCTCTGCCATGGACACCATTACTGTTCAGTGTTCTCACGAAGGTGGATTCATAACATTAGCCAATGTGCGAGAGGCCTTTAAACAATCTGACTGTGAATCTTTTCCAGCCTATTCATTTTCTGAGGGCCTCAGACATCATCTCTGTTTGTGCCTCCACGATGTATGTTGAAGACAGATACGTTGCCAGATCCCTGTTCTTTAAATAAACCGCCCGACTCCAATTTCATCTTCAAAATTGAATTCCTGTTTGAAGTCTAGAAGATGGTACAAAACAAGTCATCAGAATCAGGATCGATATTAAAACATTCTGAAAGCGGATTTTCGATTTCCTAACCACAGCTTTTGCAATAATCTCCTTGTCCTGACGTGATTATGAATGCAGGTTCAGAAGTAGATGTAAGTTGAAAGAATCGTTATGATGATTAAGTTCACTCACACCACACCTTTACTAAGGAACCTCCACTGGCTCCCTGTGGCGCTTTTAAGGCCAAAAAAACGGACTTGCACCCCCAAACATACATAACATTGATCAAACAACGTGTCACTTCTCGTCCTCTAAGGGCTTCAAGCACAGCTCGCCTTGAGCCTCCGCCGCTCAAGAGAAGAGGGAAACATGCGTCAAGACTCTTCTCAGTCTTGGCTCCCCAGTGGTGGAATGAACTCCCTCTTCTGGTCCGAACGGCAGAGTCCTTCACGGAGTCTCTTCAAGGAGCACTTTGGCGACTAACTATGTCTCTTTCCTACTGTTTACTTATTTCTATTTTTTTTTTTTTATCCTTTCCCTTGACTTTCCACTTCTCTATGGTTTACGTTGTTCCTCTCTAGGGCTCATGTATTGTTGGGTGAGGTGTTGGCTGGTTATTATTGGACAGTTGTTGTATAGATGCTCTGACTTCAGTATCTCGGTTAAATAGTCGACTCAGATTTAAGCTGTTTTTCAGGTAAGAAACAGTTGTGGACTTCTTCAGCACTGATGTACGTCGCTCTGGATAAGAGCGTCAGCTAAATGCCGTAAATGTAAATGTAAATGATGGAGCATCGAAATAAAGCGCATGTAAAAAAGTTTCTGAAGAACACATGCCCTCCATCCATTACCTGAACTGCTTATTCCTGACCCTGGTGGCAGGGAGGTTGGTACCTATCCCAGCAGTAGTAGAAGTAAAGGCAGAGAAACACCCTGAAGAGGTTACCAGTCCATCACGTCATGTGTTTTTTAAGTTATCTGAGGAGAGTTTTACTTGAAGCTTTAATGAAATATAGCTGTGCATTGCTGTGTCACCGCTTTCTGAAAACGGCCAACATTTTTTCGCTCTGCGTGTGAATCAAACTGTCACTGATGTGGGCTCTCGGCCACGCCAGGGAACCGAAGCTACCAGACTTTCTGCCGACAGTCAGAGGTGTGGTTTGACGTCAAGTGCAGATGGGAAATCTGGGAGCGCCTTTCTGTGCCAGAACTGGAATGCAGTGTCTGCCTCTGTTTTCCCGTCCACCCTGCGCCCCTTACCTCTCGCACGCTGCACTCCTCCTCTTCTCCAGGCGGCGGCTGTTGATCTTCTCTCTCCTCCAAGCGATCTCCAGGCGTCTGCTGCACAGTCGGCTCCTCGGCCTGAGCCTGTTCAGACTGGAGGGTCGTCTCTTCGAGCTCCTTTTCCTCATTTTGAGGTACATGATCCTCTTGGCTGGTCTGTTTCTGAGGGCTCTTCTCTTGCTCCAAAGTCTCACTGATCAGTCGAGCCACTTCACTCTCCACCCCCGGCTTCTCCCGGCCAATCAGAAACCTGCATTTAGAAACCACAGGCAGTTAGAGCTAT
>JBBPDC010024201.1:0-12650 GCA_037974485.1 Hemigrammopetersius urotaenia | reverse complement strand
TGTGTGTGTGTGTGTGTGTGTGTGTGTGTGTGTGTGTGTGTGTGTGTGTGTGTGTGTGTGTGTGTGCGTGTCTCTGTATGTGTTACATGAGTGTAATACATCTTTTCATATTTAACTGCAAGGTCTTCTGAATCTGGCATGAGCCAAACTTCCAACCTTGAACGCAACCCAAACCAGCACACGCTGGGCGTCTGAGCACACTGTGTGTATGAGCGTGCACTCTACTTGTGTGTAGTGTGTGTTTTACCTTAGCACTGTTTTGCCGTTTTAAGTTGACCAAAGGGAAGTTCAAAGTACCTATTAGGCTTGGTGGAGCCACCCTGTTGCCCAGCCATTAGCCTGGTGGGATCGGACATGTAGCACACACACACTGTACAGCAGCGGGCAGACTGGCGTCCGTGCTGCCATCTTTAACTTATAATTCTATCTTTCAGCAAGGAAATGAAAAGGAGGGCTCGCCCACGCAAACGTTTCTGAACTTCGCTAATGCTTACTTAAACACACCGCCCTGTGTGCAGTAGGTAACTACTGTAGGGCTGCAGTGGCTTGAAAGATCTGCTACATGGATTCTTTCAAATTATCAGTGTCAAGGAATCAAATGTGAATCAAAACAGTTTGGTTATGCAAGGTGCATTAAGTAACCAAGACCAACATGCTGGACCAAGGTGCAGTATGCACAGAATTAGTGTTTCCCCTATCATTAAATAGACTAGGCCTGAATGCATCTGAATGGAATATATGGTTATATTCAGTTCCAAAGTTACAATTCCCTGTCACCAGACAGACCTCAAGGCACCTGGTGACCAATACCATTAAACCAAACAGCATACTGTTCTGTGAGGCTGGTTTATATGGTAAAGAGTAACCAGTGCAACCTTCACTGTTTAGTTATTATCTCTGACAGCTACACCTATCAAATGCAACTAGAAAACGTTGCATTTGACAGTAACAAACCACCAAATTGACTTTTGTCATTTTCTGCTGTCAGTATTTCATGTAAAAAAAAAACCTAAATCTTATAAACTGGCCACGTTCATCAGACTATAACGTCATATCTGTTTGAGATTTTTAACAATGTGAAGTAAGCATGTGATGAATAGGCACCCAATCTACAGTAGTACTTCATTAGGGTTTTCTTAAGGTTTTCTGGATGCTTTGCACCCGTGACCCATACTCTATGCCAGCGTTTCTCAAACTAAAGTGAGAGGGTTCCTGCCGGTCCGCGGAGCCTCGCTTCTGCACCAATCAAAATTCAGTCAGATCAGGTCTGATCTCAGCGATGCTGTTACTGTGTGCCCCGCCCCTTGTTTCAGCATTCTAGAATGTTCAGCGTTCCGCCCTTATTCACTCCAAACATTTCACGCACACACGCGCGTTACGAGAGCTGTCAATAAATCATGGCATGTTCAAAGCAAGAGAGTCTGGATTCTTTTTTCCAGAAGCGACCATCCAATGATGCCGGCTTACAGGAGGAGCCAGAGGCAAAAAAGCATCGCACATTTACTCGAAATTACGACATTTCAGACATTAAATCAACAGAGGTGTGTTTGACATGTTCGGCCGTCTGTCATCTCTGGCTGATCATGTCAATTCGTACTTCGCTTCAAAATCCCATCTCATGGAAAAGCAATGGGTACGAGACCCGTTCGCCAATCCAGAGATGAGTGATCATATGTGCAGGGCCCTGCAGCCCCAAAGCCTGACATGACTGGTCCCCAGGACAGATAAGTTTGAGAAACGCTACTCTATGCAAGCCTTTAGAGGGACCCCCAACAGCAGTCCTAGGTGTTTCCCTGTCCAGCACAGTTCGGCAGTTTCCCTCCTCAAACACACTCACTAAACCTGGTAATTAACAGGTGAGTGAACCCAGGTGCATTTGAACCCATCCCTGTTTTTATAATATAGAAATTGTAAAATAATAGATAGCATTTTATACTGAATGAATATGCCCTCACCTGTTTATATCCATTTTCTTAGATTTGCTCTATGAAAGTATGGACAGCAGCTAATACGTCTTACTAATTCTGTTAATTTGCTTCTTTTTTCCCTCCCAACTGTACATTTAAATTGTTACTGAAACAGTTGGGTAACATTATTTCTTCTGTGATTATAACAGTAAAAGTCACACAAATTTGGTAGGTTAAGCTAAATAGCAGATGTGGTAAATCTGAAAAAGTTTGAATTTACTGGTGAATGTGTATCAAAATGCAAGGCATTACAGCTCAGCAGGACCGCATGAAAATGCATGAACTCGACCAAGTGCACACTGGGACTTCAATTACATTTAGTTTTTTTGTTTAGTTTTTTTTTTGAAACCATAGTTTCTTCCATGTTCTGTCAACCTGAGAAAAGAGTTGCACCAACCTGGGCAAGTGCAGCCAACTGCACCTCTACAGAACCCTGGTTATGAGCAATGTGTTGCTCTACTGTCATTCAAACCCTCTTGAAATTCCACATTCTCTTTAATTTGCAGTTTTGAAGACATGAGTCAACATGTCATGTCCATCCTTTATTTATTTCTGAAGCATGATTAATATTTCGTACTTTAAAAATAGTTTTCATTTGAAAAACAGTAAAGACCACTGGAGCCTGTCCATCTCTCGCTCGCTGCCTTTCCTTCCTCTTGTTCTTTTCAAGAATGTTTGGCTCTTGGGGACTTCCTGCTACACTTGGCTGAGGGGCCTACCTTTCTCTCTCTTTCTCTCTCTCTTCTCTCTCGCCCTCTCTCTTCTCTTACTTACTCTTTTTCTCTCACACACAAACTCACACACACTCACGCAAATGCTCTGTCTCTCTCTCTCTCTTTTTCTCTTAGACACACATTCTCGCTCTTTTGGTTTTTTTTTTCTTTCGTTCTTTCTTCCTGTTATAAACTGTGCCCTGAGCATATTGATTCTGACATTCATCCCAATTACAGAGTTAAACGAAAAGCAGGAGTAGTCAGACCTGGTCTCCATGGCAACCGCTTTCTGTTCTTTGGTAACACTCCTCTTACACACACACACACACAGATTTGAACTCTGTAAACTCTGTTCTGTAAGGGCTGCCGTTGGCTTGTAAACTGCAAGAAAGATGATTCTCTCTCTCTCCCTCTCACTCCCTGCATCATCACTTTTTAATCATTTGAACACACACACACCATTGGAACACAGCAACTACACTATACATTTGTGTATTCATGAACCATAAAATTGCTTTTACAGTAGCTCCCATTTGAAGAAACATCTGCAAGTTTATTCAAATTCTGTTTTAATTCCTGTTTATGATCCACCAAATATACAATCTTTTTTTCTACAGTCCCCTTAGAAATCTGACGCGGCCCCCTGACAACCCAAACATTAAAACCTCTGACCGGTGAATTGAGTAACACTGATTATCTCTCTACAATATATATATATATATTTTTAAGATAGCTATTGAACGGTCAGTGCTTGAAGAACAGCCAGTTTTTTGGAAGCAGGAAAAATGGGCTTTGACAAGCGTCACATTGTGAAAGTTAAACGACTGGGTCAGAGCATTTCCAGCCTGGCAGGTTGGGAGTTTTCCAGTATGCAGTGGTTAGTACCTACCAAAAGTGCTCCTAGGTTGGGCCTGTGAATCGGTGACATGGTCGTGGGCTCCCGAGGCTCACTGATGAGAGACTAGCTGCTGGGAGACTAGCCCGTCTCATCCAGTCTCACAGAAGAGCTACTGTAGCACAAATCGCCACACTGCAAAATGTCAGGGTTGGTATGAAGAGCAAGAAAAAGAATTGTGTGGTCTGGTGGTTATGGAATTTCCCCCTGCAATAAGAAGGTCTTGGGTTCAAGTCCCAGGACAGCCAGTGGCACCACTGAGGTATCCTTGAGCACACACTGCTCCCCGGGCACTGTGTCACTTGGTGAACGGGTCAAATGCAGAGCAGAATGTTGCTTTGTTCGTGGTGTGTTCGCGTGAAGCTATAATGACCACTTTACTTCCTTTGCTTATTTATTATTTACAAATTTAATCAAGCATCTGTAGGATGTGCTTGACAACCTATTCTGATAACAACTGCTGCTAAGACAAGACAGCACTTCTTCAGAGTCAGAGGCCAGAGCCGTTTTGGTGGCACAAAAGGGACCTACACAGTATTAGACAAGCGGTTTAATGTTATAGCTGGTCTGTGTAAATACACAAATATATTCCTGTGCGCTCATCAATGCCAAATTATAGAGCATCTCAAGATGCTCATTAAGCACAGAGCCTTAGCCCCGCCCCACACACACACACACACACACACACAAGCACACGCCTAACAGACTCACGCAGACGTCTTTCATTTTGTTTGAGAGTTTGTTTACCAACATCAGCTGTAAGTCCAATAAGGAACAGCTGTTTTTTCACACTGACTCTGAATTGAATAGATCACTTTAGGCATCTATGCTAGTGTTTCTATTTCATTCTGAAAAGCATTGAACTACAAGTGAAGGTCCTGTACTATGCAAACTGTAAGCAAACATATACAATGCGACACATATATAATTATAGATAGTAGATGTATGCATTGATAGTAGAGGAGTAATATAAAAGAGAAAGGCTGAGGAGAGATGAACAGAACTGTAAAGCATGAGTGGACGAGAAGGAATGAAGAAAGGCTGGCAGGGAAACACACGACGAAGTGTGAATGAAAATGTATCTGACTTCAGCTCTGACTCAGATTGAAAAGCTGCCACCTGTGTATGCGTGTGTAGTGTGTTTGTATTTGTACATTTTTAGGACAAAATGTCCTGACTTTATTTGAAAATGCAAGAAATAAGATAAGAAAGAACTTTATCCTGAGGGATATTTTTGTTGTTGTTGTTTACGTGCTCAGTGCAACAGAAGAATGAAAGATAATAAACAATAGTGCAACAAAATAACATTATTGTAGCATGGATACTGCAGTTCTGACATTGCTGTGTGTTCTGTACCAGCAAATACAGGAATAACCTAAAACACCAAAGCCAGTTAGATGCTCCTGACTTTGTACTTTTCTGTTTTTATGTTTAAAATTGAAATTAAATGCATTTTTTTAAATTAGTTTTTAGATTTTTTGTGTTTTTACATGCTGAACACCATACTGAATGGTCCAAAATAAAATAATCCATAAAAATATATATTTTTCATAAACCTATACAGGCATTATTAGTTAAGAATGTTATCTTCTACTCTGGTAAAGTTAACATTTCAGAGATGTGAGAATCTGCGACAATGTATGAAACGTATCTGCAAGCATATGTCCAGCCTGTAAGCGCAAGTCCTGACATTGTATAAAAACAAGGCTGCGTGTGCATGTGTGTCTGTTTTTAATTAAAGGGAGAAACTGTTTATTTAAGAAAATGGTTCCGTTTAAATTGCACACTGTAGGAAATGAGTTCTTTACTGAACTTATTCTCAGCCAAGTGCACATGTTACCTCAGGCATCATCATGTTAATCAGGCGCTGAATGTTATTAGCCACAGTTATGACTGGATGTCAGAAACATTGCTGGTGTAGACGTTGTAGGTACTGGCAGCAAGGTGTGTCCTGCTGTTTTATTTTTGCATTTCTGACTGGATGAGGTTCGTAATGTAGTTCTAACAGTTTTTATTGTAGTATGTTATTTAGTCCCCTCTTGAGTATATATCTTTTCATAGTTTTCACTCATATCTCATTTAAACAAGCCCTGTCTAATTTATTGATATAAATATTATTTTAAATGTTTGAATTTGAATGTTATGAAGGTACATATATGCTTATCGTTGTGTTTTGCATAAGTAAGATTCGTCTTTTAAGTTTTTTTATTTGTTTCCGTCTTTTCTTGCCATTGAACAAACAGAAAAAGATAAACAAGTGTCAGACTGATGGTGTGTAAACTGAATTTATTTCAATACATATGTAACTGTGACTGAAGCATAGATGGAAGTTTTAATGCACAATCTTTATTTCAAAGCAACAAAAAAGTCTAAAGGCTTTTTGGTTCTGTGTGGTCAAAGAAAAAATGTCCCTACCCCACCTTGCACCACCACCAGCCTTAGAAAAACATCATTGCATAAATATACACACTTCTGCACATTTGGATACTGAATTCCTTTTTAGCATAATTTAGCATATTGGGAAAAAAAACTAAAAAATGTAGTTTTTTTTTAACTCAACAAATGCTTTGAAATTGTGACTTACAATTTAGCTGAAAAATGCACATTTCATTTATTTTCTTTGTTGCAAATCAACAAAACGTTGTTCATATGTTCACAATTTTGCATTCGGCTGTAAAGCCAAGTGACAGTAATAACATCATTTTACAAATTAGTCATTTGTTAAACTATACATGTAAAGGATACTGAACACCTCTAGTACAGAAATGTATGTATGAACACATTAAATGCATTAGCATTCAAAGTTTTGGAAACATTTCTCATAATAATTATTGTTGTTAGTTTGTTATCTTTTTCAGTAATACCCAGAAAGGTCATAGTCAATATTTAAAGAAATAACTTTCTTTCTTAATGATAAATCTGCAGCTTTGTTCATCATTCGGGGGACATATATATATATTCGGGACCTATAAAGCACCTTTTGTTAGGGCAGTTTTCTTTGTTGTAAAGTCGCTACAGAAATTAGGATAAAATAGCTTTTTGCTGATGAGAGAAACATCAGAATCATCAGAAAGGGAAAGGTTCATCACTGCATCCAGACTTTTACCAGAACAGGCCGTCTCTCAAAACCATATATCTAGACATCTGATGAGGGAGACTTCTTAAAAGGCGTCTGTGGTAGCATACCAAGAAAGAAGCCATTCTTTAAGAAGGTCCACATAAAAGCATGAGAATGACCCATTTAAGATGTGGGTGAAGGTTTATGGTCAGATGAGACCCAAATACAAGTTTTGGCCCGACTTTAAAGTGGTTTTGGGGTGGTGGAGGCCTAGGGGTGTAGGATATTTGCCACCGGACCAAAAGGTCATAGTTTCCAATCCTACCTTTAGCACCACCACTGGGTTCCTGAGCAAGACCCTTAACCATAAGTGGCTCCAGAGAGACTGCCCCCTGTAGTTAGGGAAGGGAAGTTGCTTTGGATAAAAGTGTCTGTTAAATGTGTGGCATAAAACTAACATTACTCATACCCCAAGAAACCCCATACATTTGGTGAAATATGGTGGTGGCAGCATTGTGTTGTAGTAGGGGGAACCTTTTTATCTGCAGGAGCTGGGAAGAGTTGAAAGGGAAATGGATGGACAGAAATACTGTAGGAGAACTTGTTCCAGTCTGTTATAAATCTACGGCAGAAGATTTGTCTTTCAATATGACAGTAATCCTAAGCATAAGGCCAAAACAACATTGGAATGGCTTAAAAACAGAAAGGTGTATGTTTTGGAATGTCCAAGTCTTGGCACTATTGAGAATCTGTGTCAGTATTTTGAAAACATCTGTCCAGAGGTGCCATCCCACACGTCAAAAGGATCTCTGTAAATTCTGTAAAAAAGAATGGTGACAAATTCTGAAGAATATGCAAAACTAGTACGTACTTACCCCAAATGAATTATGACTGTTATTGGAACAAAAGCTTTTGTTACAAAGTATTAATATGTAGAAGTTGATTATTTGAGCAAACACTATATTTGAGTTTCGAACTGCATTATTATAGCATAAGCGTTCACATTACTGGAGACATTTTCATGCCAGATACTAAAATTCTGCAATCTATGCAGTGACATCATAATCATTTTCTACCCGTTTCTGAAATAAAAATAGGTTTACATTCCAAATTTGATTCCAAACTTTCAAATACTAGTGTATCAAATTTGTAATTACTGTAAGAAATAATCGTGTAAGTCAGTATAGCAAAAAATAACACAATGAGTTTCCTTAACAACTGATCTTTAGGCGTTTTCTGGGAACAGCAACTGCTGTTTGCATCTATGTTGTTATTACAGATTCTATAGTAGTGAGTCAGTGGTATCACTTTGGCATAATAATTTGAACAGTGAGTTTTAAATGTGCCCCCTCTTGAAGCATTTCACTTCATGTGTCATGGTGTGCAGAGTTGCTAAAATGTGGCATCTGGTCATCTTTCTTGGTCATTTCTGAAATTTAATTTAGGCAGAAATCGAACTAACATTGTGTGTGTGTGGGTGTGTAAGAGAGAGAGAGATAAACAGTGTGTATTTTGTTTATCTGCATTGAGGCTTGGCAGTGTAACAGAGCACGTCTTGCACACGTTTAGCATGCTGATAGGAGTGTCTCTCTATTCCTCTAGGAGGTCTGGAAACACACACACACACACACACACACACACACACACTTAAAAATAAATAAATACATTTATCAATATTGCTTTTCTTGTTATATTTTACTTTATTTTATTTGTATTATGCTCGTATAGATGTAATAAAAGTACATCTTCACTTTTCCATCTTAAATGAGGTGAAAGCCTAGCCAATCATTTTTCTTAATGTAAACTTCTAGCAAAATAAATAACTTTTGTTCTAAAATTTGAATATATTGACCCAAAAACATGATTTTACTCTTTTAGTTTTAAACAGTGAAATGTTGAGTCCTCCACACTGTCGAGAGAGCATTTTTTATCCTGCAGTTGTAAGTTAACTGATTTTCCCTGGTTTCCCTATTTTTATTTGGAAAACTTACAAAACACACACCCAGACACACACACACACACACACACACACGCACATGGGTTACTATAGAACCCAAGAAAAGCCTCTTGTCCTCTTGACCACGGCATCCTATCCTCTACAAATATACACACCATACACAAACACACAGTACATATGAAGTACCTCACATACATGTTCACACTCACAGGCACATGCACGGCATTGTTTGGTGTTTTGAGATTAATTTTAAAGAGATAAGCCTCTACCAAACAGGCCATGACTGTAGTTCTGAGAAGGGCATCCTGGGAGGTCTGTGAATGTGTCATGAATGGGTGACTTCCTTTATTTACCTGCCAGATTTTCTCACCCTCCATAGGCCAGTGTTTGTTAATGTGTGTGTAATTGTGTGTTATTGCTTTTTTTTGGCTGGTTTCATCTGATTGATTGATGGTAGGTTGAAGTAGGCCGGTCTGTTCTATAAAAAAGCTCAGACACACACACACACACACACACACACACACACACACACACACACACACACACACACACACACCACATGGCACCTTGCTGGGTGAATAGCATTGTGTGTGTTAGAAATAGAAGAGGATAAAGACAGTAAATGTGAAAGTATGTATATATACAGTAAATTGTTTTGTCTCAGTATTCAGTCTGTAAGTGGTTGAGAGCAGAATGTTGGAGTAGGTACACTTTAGCAAAGCAGTAGTGTGTGTTGACACACTCACACGCACGCACACAAATGCATATATATATATATATATATGTATATGTATGTGTGTATTCACAGGTCATTGTCACCCAAAGTACAGTAAAAGCTATCATTTGTAAAATAATGCTGGCTGAAGTGATAAAGTAGCCTTGATTAGATCACATGGCAGTAAAATGCACACAGCAATTAGAATATGAAACGGTGAATTGTCTTCAAACTATGATTAAATCCATCTGAATGAATTTATTCAACTAGAATGTTCAAACTAAATACCAATGTTATTTTTTCCTCTGGATAAAACTGTCCATACTGCTCTGTTCTCACTTTTAGCAAGACACGACATTATTTTTGAAAACACTAACCTGGTTAATGAAGAGAGGACGAATACATTTAAGAGAAAAAGAAAGGCAGGGAAAATGAAGTGTGGGAGGTATGTTGTGAGGACCCTAGAGTTGTCTTTAACCCCGACCCGAGCTTAGCTCAAAAATTGCATCCGAACCTGATGTCCAAACGCACAAATGCACACAGTATGTGTCTGAGCGTAGTTTACCCATAGGAAATGAACAGTCATGCTGTAATTAGTGGGAAATTAAAAAATGGGAGATTTTGAGATAAAAGGAAATGAAGCTGTCTTTGCTTCAGGACAGGAAGCACAGACATGAGAGCTTAGTGACACTTTCCCCTCGTCCATGTCAGGATTCAATCACAATACACCGACAGACATCTCAAACAGGGCCCATACATTCACTATACAAGTAGCCTTTAACATTAAGCATACAGGGAATATGTGTGCGTGCGTGCGTGCGTGCGTGTGTGTGTGTGTGTGTGTGTGTGTGTGTTCACCTGTTTGTGAGGGCCAAGTATCTGAATAAATCTATAAAAATGGGGACTGTGCAGGTCCTCACAAATGTTTTTAGGACAGATGCAAAAGAGCCTAAATACTTCCTTGTGGTTAATGCGGTTAAGGATAGTGTTAGTATTAATGGGTTATTAATGTGTGCGAGTTAGTCAGTGAAATAGTAACACAAACATAAGTGTGCGTCCGCGCTGTCAGTATTTTTCATCACGTAAATAAGGGGCTGTAATTCATGCCATTAGCACTTATTTGTGACAGGAAGCACTTCAGCTCATAAAAAACTAGTACACAGTAAAACTTCCTGCAGGGGTCACACACACACACAGTCACATGCACTTGGGGACCGTCACCCCGTGGCGCACACACGTCCCCACACACTTCTCAATTCAACTCTGAGTCCACTGAGGATTATATTTAGATTACTCACTCATAAACAAGACACACACACACACACACACACACACACACACACACACACATAGAAAGTTTGCTCTCTCTGGGGGTCTGGCCCTCTGGCCCTACACACACGACAGTCTGGACCATCGCTGAGAGACAGCTCTTTTTTCACAGCGTCGTCTCTTTCATCCCTTTCTCTCTAGTTTAGCATTCTTGGTCGGGGGGGGCATGAGAGAGAGACGGACAGAGAGAAATAAAGAATGCTGGAGACACTGACAGAGCTAGAACAAGCAAGGGAGAAATGGATTGAAGCAAGAGAGAAGGAGAGAGAAATGGATTGAAGTCTGTCTCTCTCTCATCTTCAGTAGAGGATGAAAATATGAGAGAGAGACAGCCAGAAAAGGGGGGGGGGGGTAAAAGAGAGAGATAAAGTGGAGAGCAAGGCTAGAGACTAACAATGCAGAAAAGTGAGAGAGCAGGAGAGGTAGAGAGAACCACAGACAGAAAAAAGAGGACAAGAGACAATGAGAGAGAGAGAGAGAAAGAGAGAGTCTTGTTTGCTTTGATATCTTTGTTTTATCTGCTGGCTGATGGCAGAGCTCTTTACTGTGTGACCTGCAGGCTCCAGTAATAAATGCCATCTGTAGGCCCGTGTGTCCACTGTGCCTTTACAGCTGGACGATCAGTCACTCTCCCCCAACTCCTGCTTCCCACATCGACTCTTTATTTCATTCCCTTGGTGACCATTAGAGTAGTAACCTCTCTTCGCTCTCTGCTGCATATTTTCTCTCTCTTGAACCTCACCACTCTCTATCATCTAATCTTGTCTGCTATCTTCACTGATGCCCTCAGCTTGTTGTTCTCTGCAGGTTTGGACTGTTTGTGCTCTTTTGGTTGCTTTAGCTCTTTCTTGTACTAAAGTACCCCACCCCCCACCCCACCCCGCCGCTCCATAAAGCATGAAAAAGGACATTAGGCTCTGTAGTGTTTTTTCTGTTGGTAAGGATCTATTGGTCTGAAGGGATCAGAGCTGCAGAGAATAAGCACTGTAATGTTTAACAGTATTTAATGCGTAATGTTTTCAGTGTTTATTGAGTTATGGAGTTATTCCACCCATTACATATCAGGTAAGATACAATAATTCATTCACGGCATTTATCAGACGCTTTTATCCAAAGCGACTTTCATTCCCTAACCACAGGGGACAGTCTCTCCCTGGAGCAACTTAGGGTTAAGCGTCTTGCTCAGGGACCCAATGGTGGTGCTGAAGGTAGGATTCGAACCCATGACCTCCCATGGTCCATGGTCCGGAGGCAAGTATCCTACCCATTGAGCTACCTCCACCCATATAATGTGTATAATGTGTAGTGATCTTCTAACGGTACTCTTTTAACTCTATTTCATTTATTTATCTACCAAATATAACATCATCTAGCTCAATTTAGTGCACAGTTTCTATTTATTTATTGAATTTCACATTCCATAAATTGCATAACTTAACATAAAACTTCTGCACAGGCTTCTTTTTATCTTTAGCTTTGTAACTGTTTACTAAATTGTACAGAAGGGTGTACTGTGTAGACTAAGTATTCGCTTAACATGCGTTTCAATGATGTTCTCTTATAAAACTGAATCATTTGATGTGGCTGCAGGTTATTTCCAATCTTGACAAGTTTCTATTTTTTCTTATTCCTAAGAACCTATTTTTATTATTATTATTAGTTATTATTATGTTATTATTATGCTGGTTTTTTAAACATTTTAAGCCATGTGGAGGCAACAAATACTCATGCATATTTTAAACTTCCTTATACGTGTTGCACAGTTCTTTTTGTTGATGATGCAACTTTGCAATTTCCTTTTGAATGAAAACTGTCTCTAGTGCATCATCATTGCATAACATGCAGATTAACTAATAGGAATGGGCATCTGTTTATTCCCTTTTGTGTTTGGTTGTATGTGTGAACAAGACTAAATGCATGTAAATGGATGTGTGTTTCAAGGTATTGTGTGTGTGTGTGTGTGTGTGTGTGTGTGTGTGTGTGTGTGTGTGTGTGTGTGTGTGTGTGTGTGTGTGT
>JBBPDC010024191.1:0-12650 GCA_037974485.1 Hemigrammopetersius urotaenia | reverse complement strand
CCTCAGACACTATATGTACTTGGACACCATTTAATACATCAATCAACTGATGCGTTTACCCAAAATATTAGCATTTATATTAGTTAACAACATTTATTGTGATCTTAAAATTATATTTAAAGGAAAATAAAATTCACTCCTCAGGGGCCCTCCCCCCACTTGGTTCCCTGGTAATTTAGTCCCATTTTTCACCCAACTATGACGCCCCTGGTCACAGTTATAACACAGTTATAACACAGTTATAACACAGCTAAGCTATATAATGAGGGACATCCACACACATCCTCACTCATTTCAGGGATTCAGGATTCAGGACCTTTCAGAACATTTTCATTTATCATATGGGGCAGCTACTTGCTAGTGGTTAGGGAGTTTGTCAGAAGTTTGAATCCCAGGACTGCCCGCTGCTTCACTTGGTGAATGAGTTAAAAACAGAGAAAGAATTTTGTGTTGATCACTCTGTGGTGTGTTCACGTATGACAGATATATTACATATTTACTTTGATGCTGATGTTTTTCTGGTTCAAATATGTATATATGCGTTTGCATCATTTAAGTGGACAATGTCCTATCAAATGAGACCGCTAGCCTGTTACCAGTGAGCCGGCCTCTTGTTTTTCTCAGGAGAGTGATGATATCATGGTAGCTCACAGTCAGTCCAGGACTGAGGCTCAAACTCAACCAACATCCACACGTGACGATTCATAAATGAAAGATTTGAGCTTCGGTTTGGTTGCCTTGATCAAGCCTGCATTCGTAAAAGCTTGGCTCTTCAGCTGTCTGCCTACAGCTGCAAGCCCCTCCCCCGAAATACAAACCACTCCACATGAGCTACAAGCTCATTAAACATCCGCTTCTCATGTCTGTATCTAAGTCTTTTAGTACATAAAGCAGGCATGCCTCTCTGGTTCTGAAGATACAGTGTCCAGCACAGGTGGGTGGTTTTCCTGCTCAAACACACCTAGTTCAACTTACCTGTTAACTGCCAGGTGAGCTTAACCTGGCAATTAACTACCAAACTATTCTGGACATTGAACCTCAAGGACCAATGCTCACACAGAGGCACCTCTGATTTTGTACATGAAAGGGGTCACCAA
Organism: Hemigrammopetersius urotaenia; assembly: GCA_037974485.1. Taxonomy (NCBI): domain Eukaryota; kingdom Metazoa; phylum Chordata; class Actinopteri; order Characiformes; family Alestidae; genus Hemigrammopetersius; species Hemigrammopetersius urotaenia. The sequence continues at coordinate 11,553 of JBBPDC010024191.1, read as the reverse complement.
AACAGCTTTCGACAAAACAGCCCCTTTTGAGGCTTCCTGAATGATGCCACGGTCTTCAGGAGATCATGTATTCACTATCCAGTGATGCCAAAGCCACCCAATAAACGAAACACAGTTAGTATTCCCTTTCCATGTTCAACAGTACAAAGATGATACCTTGGAGGGAGCACATGTTAGTGGAATAGGATTAGACAATAGAAGAAAACTGGGGAGGAAACAGCCTGTTTGTGATGCAGCCTTTTAAAGTATGTAGTATTCAAAGTATATATAACTAAAGGGACCATTTTTAAACAACATCCCTGAGAATTTCAGTCCTTCACAGTCAGTTCTGAGCTCATTGACAGTCTTACAGCCAGATTTAAAAGAACAGGCTGTTTATTCCTATTAAAGCCTGTGAAAAGAGGTTGGATATGGTTTTGAAAAATTCACTTATTCATGTTTTGGTTTAAACCATATAAACCTTTCTATGTGTTTTTCTGGGAAAAAAGGTGAAATATATGGATGCTACAAACCCACCAAACCGGACTGACAGACATAACTCAAGCCCAAAATGAGCTTTAAATTCAGAATCACTGACTGACTAGTTAAAATGGGGTGGAAGTAGCTCAGTGGGTAGGATACTTGCCTCCGGACAAAGTGGTCATGGGTTCGAATCCTATCTTCAGCACCACCACTGGGTCCCTGAGCAAGACCCTTAACCCTAAGCTGCTCCAGGGAGACTGTCCCCTGTAGTTAAGGAATGGAAGTCTCTTTGGATAAAAGCGTCTGATAAATGCCGTAAATGTAAAATGGGTTTTAGTGGAAAATCTTGCAATTCTCCGTTTCAGGATAGTGTAGGCTTAGTCTGGGTTCGAAAAATAAACCATACTATTATTTATGTCCAGCTGCATCACTTCACCCAAAGACACTTCCCACATTGTGTGTGTTTGAGACTTGTGGACCCAGTGGTTCTGGAAGAACCTGTGCACTGTGTAAACCTGGGCGAAGGCCACAGTGAGCATGAGCAGCAGACTGACGCTGGACCAGAAGGACACGCGCCACAGATTGTCCTCCAGTAGGTAACGGTCTCGCGCCTCGAACGCCCGCAACACCGCCTGCGTCTGACCACTGCGTTGCAGATTCTTGCGAATGGTTTCCATGACCTCCTGCAGGACAGACAGTGAGTCCATGGGAAAGTACAGTGATGTGCAGAACTCTTAGGCCAAGTGATGGTTTGGCCCAAAAAAATGTCACAATTTACTCTTTCCTCATATGACGTCAGTCAGGCAGGACTTCTCTAGTCAAGTACTAGAACTATGAGTCTAATCTAGATGTCTTACAGTGTCAGAATCCACACAAACAAATCTATCTGAGACCTGAATGTAATTTGGTATCAGTGTTTACGATCAGAACTACGCAGCCAGGGTATTTCATTGCTAGGTTTTTTGACAGATGGCATACCTTGATGTCATCTAGTTTGTATCCCAGTGCGTTCTCAGGCTCCATTAAATGAGCCCAGCCTTCATCAGCCTCCTCCTGTGAGCCCACAATCACCTCCACAAACACCATCTTCTCCACCAGCCGGCTGAAGCTGTTATCAAAGCAGATCCTGTAGTCACCCGCCTCTGTGGGGTCCATCCTGAGACAAGAGTAATCAGGATAGTTACAGAGAGTGTCCCACATATGGTCTTCGCAGTCTTCAGCTGATTAAATTCTCAGGATGAGCATGTGCTGAATGGAAATTTGTTCTAAAAAAGTGACAAGTATTGAAGAACGTTGCATGTGAGGGTGTGTTGATGCACCGATGCTTCTGTTTTTGTGTCCTAGTTCATTACTTTCCTATTTAAAAATGAATAAACCCATGAGGCTTTATGCATCATGTGTGTCAAAAACATTTTACTTCAGATATTTATACCACCAGTGTCAAGTGGTATAACCAGCAAACCATATATGCAGATAGAGTATTAAAAAAAGCTCACTGTAAAATAATATATTCTAATTGAGGCTAAATTAGACACACACACACATACACACACCCACCCACACACACACAGGACAGGGCGGGGGGTTTCAGCCATACAAATGACATGCAAATGATCTTCCTTCCCTTTAAGTGGTCATGGTGTTGTCACGCAAGATAACACACATGATAAAACACCCAAGACGAAATGCTCATGTTGGTGTGGACTGTACAGGCTCACACTCACAGGTGGAGGCCGTCTGACATCCTGAACTCGGAGACCAGCCTGTGTCCATTTGGGGAGATAAGTGTGAAGCCTATGTCCAGCCCTGAGCCTGCAAGAACCTGAGAGCGATGGAGACATCATGAAACCCACCTCATGACCAACACCTCAACACATAATCTGCTTTATCATCTCCATGAAATAGGAGCTTCAAGTCATACACAGTTCTGGCCTTCTCATTTCCATAAGCAAATTCCAACTGCTCTCAACAAACGTCTCGGCAGGTTTGTGCAGAAATGGCTCAGGTTTAATAACTGCCTTCTAGTGCTGAGTGATGCAACTGTTTAAGGCACTCAGAGTGTCCCAACTGAGCCCCTCTAATCAAAGGCACATAGGCTTGGGCCCGAGAATCCAGAATCTTACACACTTCACTTGGTTCCATCATCATCAAGACATCAAGACCTGTCGATCAGATGGGAACATGATGGGCACGTCGAAGGAGAAAATTTCTTTATAACTAAATGTTTTAGATGAAAACGTTTCATTCAGAGGCATTTGGTGAGAAATGATCTGTTCGGGAGAAATGTACCAAGTCAGAATTTTCAACAGTGGTGATGAACGGAACCAGACGTCCAAAGAGTTGATCGCCTCTAAAAGCTCCCTCACATCAGGTTGTGAATAAGCTGTCTGATGTCTGAGACACGTTTGCAATCATTTTAAGAAGTTCCTGAAACCTAAAAAGCATATACTATGAGGCAACAAAGTCTCCCTAAAAATTTTTTCATCAACATTAAATAGTAAGTAGGCTGTAAATCATGCTGTAGATTTCAAAACCTCAGGCTGTTTAACCTTAACTGATGTTTCTAGAAAGACAGCAAGGGGCTTGAGGACTCGGGCATCTTTAGAGTCAATTAAGAGTTGTCTACTCTCAATAATCTCGATTTAAAGAAACGAGACGAGGAGAACATTAGGAGGATTATGTTGATTTATAAACATTGCCTGACCGGGTAGACTTCTGTAAATTACTTTTTTATGACATTGTTGATTCTTCAGATAGAAATGAACATCCCACACTCCATGCATCATTACTTGGAACGCTCAGGAATCAAAGAACCGACTCTTTTAGGAAACACACTACAGGTTCTCTAAAACGTTCTGGAGAACTCAGAGGTTTCCAGAGACAGAGAAGCGGCATCTCATGATCATACCGACCTGGTATTCCACCTCCATGCTGCTGTTCTTGGCAGTGAGCTGGAAAAAGCACTCCGTCCGGCCGGCCGGGAGGAGAAAGGTGAATGCGGTGTCCTTGCTCTTCCCAGAAGAGCGGCTGAAGTTCACAGAGAACAGAACAACCAAGGAGCAGCGCCACAGCAACCTGAGGTCCATTGTGGCAGATCAGTGAGAGTCAGCTGTCTCTTTCTTCTGACATCTTCTCCTCTGACCGAGGCCACACCTACTGCTGGAGAAGATGAACAGGTGAGGAGGTAACGGTCCCTCCAATAAAAGAACGATCAGAAACGGCAGAACGGCGACCCCTGCTGGTACAGCGGCTCTGAAACGCTGCAGACACAAACCTACTTTTACAACTGAGGTGGGGAACTGAGGGTCCTGTAGCCCCCCTACACTCAGGCAATACTGCCAATGATGACACTAATGACAAAAATGACCATAATAATATTAATAATAATAATAATAATAATAATCAGTACAATCCTCATCGTCATCATCACCATCATCATCATTACTAAACAACAACAACAACAATAATAATAATAATAATAATAATAATAATAATAATAATAATAATAATAATAATAGAGAATGCATGAACCCATACTAGCAGGGTTTTACAGACTTTAACAAGGTAAACAAAGAAGTTTATTACATGAAGATAAAGCTGAACTGTATGTAACATGGGTTTTAATATAATGGGTTCATTCTAATGCAGACCAAACTCAGCGAAGGCCGCAGTACAGCAAGGCGCCATGTTTCACTGTCACCACAAGGTGCTGAGCACAGTTTTTAATTACAGAAACTGACAGTTTACTCAAGAGCTCCGCTGAGCTGGCTTATCTTACGCAGCACACAGTTTTCCCTAAGAAGGAGAGTCCTCACATCACTCCCTTTCTAATATACAACTCACCCATCCATCCATCCATCCATCTGTTCATTCATTCATTAATTCTTTGTATATTCACCTAACAACTTTATTTCAGACAGCACAGCAGGGGTCAGTCCGGTCCTGGAGTCCAGACTCAAGACTCAGGCTTGTCTCAGACGGCCGAGAGTCTTTCTGTGTGGAGATTGCATGTTCTTTCTGTGTCAGGGTGCTCCAGTTTCCTCCCACAATCCAAAAAATTGAAATGCTAAATGTCCCTTAATTGTGACTGTGTGTGTGTGTGTGCGTGTGTGTGTGTGTGTCTGCCCTGTATTACACTGACAACCTGTCAAGAGTGTGTCCAGAGTGCCTTTCACCCTTTGACTGCTGGAATAGTCTCCAACACTTCCTTTAACTCTGGATAAAATATGCAGTTCAGATAACAGCTGTATATGAGTGGACTTTTTTTCATGCTCATGTGGCCCTCAAGTAGCACCACTTTTAAAACTGAATCACTACTTAAGTGAGCTTGCCCAGAAACGGGCACTGGTTTCATAATCTCGTAATCTATCTAGAGTCAACACTACTGTAATTAGTAAGAGCAATCAAAGGTGAAGTGAGTCTACATAATGTGGCACTGAATTAGGTCACATTTCCTCATGCATACATTTATACATAAATGACAGTCAGAGGGCTAACCGCAGTCAGGATAGACTGCCTGCTAATAATGAAAGTAGGCTGGTTAGGCCTTTAAAAAAGTAGGCCCTTAATTTCTGTGCCATGCATTCTGAAATGTTGGCTTTTGCATATTTACCACTACTATGCCTAGCTGTGATACATCAGTAAACAATAGCTTAATTGTAAGAGTAACATGGGACTGCGATCTGTGAGGTAAATAACACCGGATTGAAAAAAGAACCTTTATACTGTTCCGTTTATAATGCTGCTATGAAGCATTATTTATTTGTAATGTAATAACACCATACAATTCAATACAATTCAATTCGAAAACTTTATTTGTCCCAAAGGAGCAATTTAAAAGGCTTAGAGGCACAGTGCACACATATAACAGTTGTAAAATTTGACTCAACAGATGACACAATAACGCAATAACAATTTATAAGCTGTCATGGCGGCTGAGGGGAAAGACAGCAGCAGGCAACCTACTTTTCTCAAGTGAGTTTCTTTATTTCCAAGTTCAAGTTTGGGCTCACGAAAACAAAACACAACTGCAATAGAGTGTCTCCTTTCCTCTGAGGAACTTCCCTCTGCTGTTTCACGCTACCCCTCGGACCTCAGGAGGACCTTCTCTCCGGGAAGAGCCGGGTAGCTCACACCAAACACAGTCTAAGAGACTCTCACTTCACTTTGCAACCAGTCCCGTGTAGGAAACCCCACTCCGTGTGAGACTGTGGCCTGCCGTGTCGCTCCTGGATACAGACAGAGAGAGAGAGATAGAGAAGGGGGGAAAACAAGAGGTCAGTGTACGTGCCACTTGTCACACTGGCACTCCCCGTTGAGTCCACATTGTAGTTCCTCTCTTTGTGGTCTGTCTGGTCCACCGCTAGGGCTTGTTCTTCAGTAGCACAGCAGCACAAACCTGAGAGGAACAGAAACTCTGGTCGAAGTTCACAAGCACAAAGGTGCCCTGGCACCGGCACTCAGAAGGAGAATACTGTTTCCCTTCCAAAATACACAGAAACACAGGTCTCCTGGGACGCTCCCCTTTGAGTCCACATCTGCAAACCCTTGTCCTTGTGGGGGCAGAGCCTTCCCTTGTCCTTGTGGGGACAGAGCCTTCCCTTGTCCTTGTGGGGGCAGAGCCCCTTACCGGGAGGCGATGAACACTTATGGCCTTCTAAAAGCCCCTCACACTTAACTTATAGCCCTTCTTGGCAAGGACAAATTCTTTTGGGTGCTTGCTCACCTTTCCCACCTTGTCTGCTGCATCAGGTAGTTCGGCACAATCATCTGTCATGGCAGCTTAGGGGAAAGACACAGCAGCAGGCAGCCTACTTTTCTCGAGTGAGTTTCTTTATTTTAAAGTTCAAGTTCAGGCTCATGAAAACAAAACACAACTGAAATATAGTCTCTCCTTTCCTCTGAGGAACTCTCCACTCTGTGACACTCGGGACACTGTAACCAGTCCCATGTAGGAAGCCACACTCCGTGTGAGACTGCCCTGGCTCTCTGGCTCATCCGGGCTAAAAACACACAGACAGCCAATCACACAATGCAGACATTAACAAACACTCATTAGTGATAGGTGGACATGTCATTAGGTGCCTCGCCTTCCTGTGCCTGCTGCACTGCCATTCCTAGCACCTAATGACCTCACACACACACATACAAATAGTGGCCTCTAGCAGCCGGTAATGGGATGTGACATCCCTTATTCTCAGGTCAAGAGTCCGGACGTCATCCTTTACAGCAACCTCTCCTTCACCGCCCATATAAACAACATCACTCTGTGTCACATACTGATCAAGAGATTACTGGTTCTCTGCCCAATATGTAGCATGGTTGAAGAGCCCAAATGCAGAGGACACGAAAGGACAGGTAAGCCACGCGCTTTGTTCTAAGAACGCTCCGAGAGGAGCAAGGATTCACACCAAACGAGTCTGCGTTCTCACACAAACAGAAAGATTATCACCCCTGTCCTCAAGCAACTTCACTGGCTGTATAAAATCCTTCTTTTAACATTGAAAGCTCTCCATAATCTAGCTCCTCACTATCTCACTGATCTCCCTGATACACGTGCACTCTCCTTCGCACACTCTCCGCTCCTTCTCTGGTTCTCTCCTCTCCACACCTCACGCCCGTATGTCCACAATGGGGCTCAGATCATTTAGCTGCACTGCTCCCCGACTTTGGAATGCACTCCCACTCTTCCTCTGAACCACACGATCCATGCCCATGTTTATATCTCTACTCAAAACTCATCTGTTCAGGTTAGTTTACCCCACATGACTTACTCACACCTCATACCACTATCATCCATACGTATGTAAATATCCTTTTGTATGTATGAGTATTTAAAAGTCTTTTGAATGTAAATTTGTTTATAGGATTTTCTGTAAAGTGACTTATAAATAAAATGTATTATTATTATTATTATTGTTGTTGTTGTTGTTGTTGTTGTTGTTGTTGTTGTTGTTGTTATTGTTATTATTATGGTTTAGTAAGTCTGTATGTAGTCACTGTTATGGCCAAATGCACTGATAAAACACCCATAACGATAGTAATACCTGATGTGTGTTTGTGCTCAGGCTTTTCTTCCTTCACATGTTTTAGAGCACACACCTCAATTCTCACTCTCTCTGAATGACTTCAGGCATGTGAATGAAAATGGGTATCTTCTTTTTTCTATAATAATTTTATGCATGTTTCAGTTCTTATTTCAGTTCTTCACCTCACCTCTGCTTCAGGGTTTGTGGACATGGCTGGTAGAGGTGTTGAGTACGCTGATGCAGTGTTCATGGTGGACAGCCGGGCCGGAATACCTCCACTGACCCCCATTCCAAGCCAGATGCTGGCCCAAAATCAGAGAAGGAGAGCGATCCAGACCATGCTCTTCCTGCTGGTTTCCATGGCTCTGTTCGGCATAGTGGTGGAGGCTTGCTTCATCTACGACCTCTACAAGAACCAGTCAAACTCAGTAAGTTCCAGACAAAGCCATTTACAGCCACTTCTCCTCTTCTCTCTGTCTGACTTGCAGCAACTTCTTTCAAATGTTCTTGCTCACAACATCTGAGAGGGTCTAGTCTATGGTGTGGTTTGAATTGTGTAACAGTTTCTTTTTCAGATATAGGACAGAAACAAAGTTAACATGTCCTTTTGTTTAAGTGGGTTTTGTCAACACGATGAAACATCACTAGAACTTTCATACACAATCTTCCCCTTCTTGTCTTCTTCTTCTTCTTTAGAGAACATTTTTGTAAGTGAGATGTGTGCAATAAACCTCTTTAAACCTTTGAGGATAGGAAGCCACCTGAGCAATAAGCAATAAGCGGTCAGAGGTATTATAACTAAGTGGAAGAAATTGGGAACGACAGCAACTCAGACACAAAGTGTTGGCACGGAAACTGACGGAGGGAGGTCAGCGGAGGCTGAGGAGTATAGTGTGCAGAGGTCACCGACTTTCTGCAGAGTCAATGGATTCAGAATGGGATGTCACTATGGATTAATGGGATGTTACTTTGGATTAATGGGATGTCACTATGGGTCACTATAGATTAAGAATGGGATGTCACTTATGCTCATATGCGTGTAAAGGCAGATGAGCAAATACTTTTGTGTATGTATATAGTATAGTGTATGTAGCATGATTCAATTCAGCTGTGCCGTTATTTCACTTCATTTTTAGAGTAAGCCCATGAGCTGCATTTCCTGTCTGAAACTTGTGCAGAGTGGGACTGACCTAGAACAGCTGAAACTCACTGTGTCCTGTTTGGTCTTGCATAAAGGTCTGACGACCTGCTTAGCATGAGTCTGAACATACACCACGCATGCACCACATTCTCTGTATGTTTACCAAACCTGACGCTGAGACCTGAACCACCTTCATGCATGCTCACTTTTTACTCCAACACTGTTAGACAGGGTTGCAAGTGTGTTGCCTTATTAGAATCAGAATCAGAAAACCATAGTGATCCTGGAGGAAGGTGCTTTGCTATGACTGCACAGACAAGAACAATATAACGGATAGTAAAAATAAAACTGCCCAGAAACAAAATCAGAAAATGCTTTGTACTGAATACACTATGCCATATACTGTTTGTCTGTGTGTGCCTGTTTGAGCTCATTGTGTTTTTCTTGATCAGACCTTTTCAGGATTTCAGGTGTGTTTTAGTCACATTCTGCAGTGTAATATATATATATATATTTATATACTGTAAAGTGATACTGATATGCACATTGTGTCTAAACAGCTTCCTCAGGAAAAATCCCAAGAAACTGCATGGACTGATGCAAGAAAAGGTAGCTTTCTACATTTGGAATTGTTTTATGTAGACTTTATTGGACACATTTGTAAAATCCTTGAAGGCCTCTCTGTGCTTTCTGTGCTGGATAACAAGTGTGTCTTTTATGTTCCTTAAGTTCTGAGACGGATTTAAAATTTTAAGAGGATTTTAAAACATCTTAACGTGCTTCTCTAACGAGTCATTACTACGAGACAAATGCCTGCGGTAAAGTGTGCTGTAAATGACAGTGTTTAAATGGTGATATGGTGTGTTCCAGTGTGGAGATTTTGAGGCCTAAACTGGTTGAAACGCACAAAATATAATTCGATTTGAAAGCCCTTCCATGACATTCAAGGCTCCATCTTTTTGTTTTGGAGGTTAAACTCACCTTAAAGCAACAGCGATCACTGAAAATCGAATGCATCTAGCTTCAACAGGTTAAAAGTTATGACTTCTAGAGCTAACAATGATATGGGCACATTCATAGCCTCTATATCTCAGAAAAAATGAAGATGAAATGATAAACTTTTGTACTGTATCAATTACATTTTTCCTGAAAGTATTAGGCAAATGTGAAGTGGACAGCGAGTAAATCTTGTTATTTTTTTAAGTGCTATGAAAACTTGCACCTCTCCTGTTTTTTTTATATTGCTCTATTCTCTGCTTTGTTCTCCTGTCTTTTCTACCTATCAGACCACTGCTTTTGTTTTAGTTTCTAGGTTCTGTTCTGGTTTCAGTGGGTCTTGTTTGGGTTTGTGGGACTTTTATTTTGAATGCATTTCACGTGTCTCTGGACCTTGTAGTTTTCTGTCTGTGTGTCATGTGTCCCTTAGTTCCACCTGCTTCAGTTTTAGTCTCGTGATTGTCTAATTTGCCCTTATCTGTTTTTGCTCTGCTCGGATTCAGTCCAAGGAGGCCACAGCGCCTATTTTCTTTGCTTTTTCGTTTCTTTAATAAAAGCCTGGAACCTCATCATGGAACCCTGTCTGCCTGGTTCGTCCCGATCCCTTAGAGGAGTCGCATGGCCGGGTGCTCGCGCTCCCGGTCGTGACACTATCAAAAAATGTAACCTGACTCGGAGAGCTTTGCACAAGAATTCCAATGTGCATGGATTGCTGGTCTCATGCACAAATGGCAAATAAAAAATCACTTATATTTGTCACTGTCACAACTCCCCATGATTCCACGTTCACATACAGGCAGGCGCAGTCGCAGACTTCCATTTGTGGTTGTTTATTAAATCAACTCAAAACCTCAAATGAATGTCATAAAAGGGAGAACACGGAGAACACAATCCAACGTAATATGATGGTGGACAAGCAACCCCTTACAACCCCTCAAAAACACAAAATCCCACAACCAATAACACAACTCCAAACAACACCCAGCTGTGACTCATAAACACAAAACCGCTTCAGATTTTTAAATAAGAGTTCCAACACCAAACCTAAATACAAACATCAACAAAATGCGGCCTCTAGCGGCAGTCACACTTAAGTTAATATCTGGGGCAATCTGAGTTCAAATGAAATACAGTTTTTAAACAACCACTTTATTTACTGAAAGAAGAGAAAATCGCGCCCATAGTTTCTCAATCAACCAGCGATGAACATGTACTTGATAACTGAGGTTAACTGATCCTTTCAAACAATGCGAAGGAGGCTTAAAGCTCTCAAGCAGCACAGTATCCTTCAATCAAACTCCATTCCTGAAGACATGGGAAACAAAGTCAATTGTAAAGCTCCAATTAACCACAGTGTGAGAAACGGTGTATCTCCAAACGCCCCTTTGGGAGGAAAAAAAGCGAACATCGATAGAACTGAAGACCTCGCTTCTCTCAGATCAGGTCAGCGTTCATGATACCACCCTAAGAAAGAGACTGGCCAAAAATAGACCACATAAGTGAGCTGCAAAATGAAAGCAAGTGTAAACCAAGAGGAACATAAAGGCTTGCACTGATGCCCCCCTAGCCATTTGGAATACATCTTCTCTAAAGTTAATACAGCAGTTCACAATGTAGACTTCATACCAACAGGCATTGGTGGTGACTGTGTGATGTTGTGAGGAAACATTTAAGGCCTTGTAAAAGTAATAGTCCTGACTGAACCCTACTGAGATGTTGTAGTGGGACCTTAAACAGGCAATTCATGTACAAAAGCCCACCAGTGTGTCTGGATTGCAGCAATTTAAGCAAGAAGAATGGGGCAAGACTTCTTAGTGGTGCTAAATGTGTTGCGTTACAGTTGTGGCTGCTATTGAAATGATCCCATTCTTTAATGTTAAGGTGGAAAACCCATGGAAGACTCTACAGCCCCTCCGACGAGAAGGG
>JBBPDC010024182.1:0-12650 GCA_037974485.1 Hemigrammopetersius urotaenia | reverse complement strand
CACACATGGTCCAATAGCGACCCCAGGTGGGTCTATAGGGAACTGCCACCATAATGTCCAGGCAGGAATGTGACATAAACCAGGTGTTTGAGTGGTGAAATCACCAAACTGTTGGAGAGCTTACTCTATTTACAATCACGGCATTTATCCGAAGCGATTTCCACTCCCTATCTACAGTCCCCCTGGACCACCCAGTGGTGGTTTGCTGAAGTTAGGATTCAAACCCATGACCTCTTGGTTCAGAGGCTGGTGTCCTACTCACTAGGCCACCACCACCACACCCTCTATTGTATGTATTAACTACACATGGCACGATTCCATTTTCCTTTTTTATGTCCGATACCAATATTGTAAATACGATCAGCCGATACGATACAAATAAATGTCTTAAAAAAAGTCAATGTTGCACTCTAAATCTAAATGTTGCACTTGAATGTGGGATTTTAATGTAGCACTTTTAAAAACTACGAGATATGCTAATTGGCCACATCCCGTGATTACAATTGGCTGTTGCTTAGCATGGGGCAGGACTGTGCTGTGATATCCCCTCACCAACATGGAGGATTTGTCTTAAATGATCTTAAATCTAAATGTTAAATATGATAAATATCTCACAATCTAAATGTGAAACTTCACAGCTTGATAGGACTTGGTGACAACTTTCAAATGACCCTTTGTTTGCCATAATAGCGCCCAGAGATCTCCAGAGTTATTAGCCAAAACTGCTCACCTCGAGCAAAAGTAATGGGACACCCAGGCGAGGTGAACGGTTTTCAGTTAATAACTCCGGATCTCCAAGAGCTAGGAAAGCCATGAGCATGTTTCGTGGGGGGATAATGTATTGGGACATCCGTGATGCATCTTCATGCGTTATGCACGTTGCAAAGCACATTATGCATGCTGTAATTATTTTCCATAATTTTTAATGCATCGAATTACATTGACTCAAGACATGCAATACTACTGCCTGAGAAAAAAACAAAAAGGTATCCATTAGAAACGCCAAGGCTTGTGCAGTTAAAAATAAAAGCTTTTATTTCCAACCTTATGAGTGTGATTTGTCAGAGTTTTTTACTAGTCATTTGTAGTAGTGTACTTTTGCAGCTTCCAGCAATGTCAGCTCTGTTTGGGCCTGAAATTTGATTTCAATCAGAGTCCAATCCAACATTGAATAACGTAATTAGGTCATTTACGTCCAACAAAAACTGACCAAACGCCACTTGTCACCTAACATGCCAAACTGTACCTGCTAGGATTGCGCTAGTTACTGTATAGTAACAATAGTAGCGATCGTTAAATCAGAAAATAAATAACATAGGTGTCTAAAATAATATACAGTGTCTAACATTAAGTTTAAATCCTATTTAACTAATTCATTCAGAAAATGCTTTCAAACAACATGTTTTGGTCTGGATAAGCTCTATATCCTGTGCTGTTCTCACACTATGCACTGCTGAAAGCCTATAGCAATCCTGGCCAAAAACAAGAAATATAAACATCCATTTTTCAGACCTCAACTGCATAGCTTCAATGTTTCTCACCAGTCTGGGCATTGAAGACACCACAAGCTCAGCTTTCAATCTGCATCAGTATCCAAGGAAGCAGTAGTGGAAATGTCCAGGCTCATACTTTGTAACTGCTACACATAAGACAGCTTATTTTAAGATGTCATGTTAAGTCTTCACTGCTCAGCTCATAAAGGTCCTTCTATAATCAGTGCTGTCCTAGTGTTTATCCATATGCATTCAGAGGCTTTTATAGCACTTGTGAGTGAATGCACCATCATAGCAAATGTTAAAGTGATGTATTTTATTTTTAGTATTATACAGCCCTACTGCTAAGGGGCTTTACATTGCATGGTTTACGGACACACTGGATTTAAATTGTGGGGACCAATGAACTGCTAGGTGTCTAGTCTAGCGTAGCCAGACCTTCAGACTGGAATTCATAGCACATTTCTTTGGCCAAGGCCCGCCCATAAGGCCGTTTGACCGACATGTCAAACAACCAATCACAGTTCGTTTCGTTCAGCGTCACGTTTCGGGGCGTGGAAATGTCCCCGCGTGCAACAAGTCAGTCAGCATAGAAAATCAAAAAAGGAGAAAAAAACAAGCAGTAAGTCATTGATCTGTTCGTGCACGTACAACAACAATGGCGTCTGCATTAGCACATCTGATCAAGACACAGAGTAAATCAGTAGGATCACACGTCTGCGCTTTGTTTCCCGGCAGACCGAAAATAAACGCAACACTCGCGTCCCCCGGAAATCCCCGGAAAGTGTACCATATGCATCAGACGTTTAGCCAACGTTCCGTGGGCGTGACGTCTGAGGCTGAGACTACTAGGTGTCTATCCCTGACCACAAAAGCCATAAACCACAGGACCACAAAAGTCACACACACACACACACACACACACACACACACACATATATATATATATATATATATATATATATATATAGGTCATGCGATGGCACTGTCAATGCTTCATGTGGATGAATAATTAACAACGAGTACTGAAACACTTGACTATTACACCAACAGCGGCTTTAATGACATTGCATTCAAATACATAGACTTTAAAATGCAGTTGATCCTCCCTTTGAAGCTGAAACAGCTTCCACTTTTCTCAGAAGGCTTTCCACAAGATTTTGGAGAGTTGATGTGGGAATTTGTCTCCATTCATTCTGAAGAGCATTAATGAGGTCAGTCACACAAGAAGGCCTGGCTTGCAATCTCCATTCCAGTTCATCCCAAAGGTGTTGGATGGGGTTGAGGTCAGGGCTCTCTGCGGGCCAGTCAAATTCTTCTACACCAAACTCATCCCACCATGTCTTTATGAAGCTTGCTTTGTGCACTGGGACACAGTCATGCTGGAATAGAAAAGGTTCTTCCCCAAACTGTGTCCACAAAGTTGGAAACACAGCGTTAAATGTCTTAATATGCTGAAGCATTAAGATTGTTTTTCATTGGAAGTAACTGGCACAGATTATTTTGTCCATATAGTGTGTATATACAGGGACATCACTAGAACGGAAAGACAAGGGGGGCTTAGCGCCCAGGGGTGTAGGAAGGAATTAGCGTGTATAGAGGGCTGAAAAGTTTTCACCAAACCTTTCCTTTCACTTAAGGAAACAAGTAAAGTTAAGCAGTGAACAGTTATGGACACTCATAGTATTGTTCTGTTGAACTGAGTACAAATGGCGCTACCAGAGAAATATTACTAAATGGGCTCCGGTTGCTACTCGCTAACAAGCAGCGCCGTGTAGCTTCGCCTGGATCCTAATGCCCACCCGCTACCTACAGCAGCTTCAACAGCCAGTACATCATTTTAACTAAATAATGATAGCTAGACTTCTTATTTTTCATTTCAATTAGTAAAAACCAGTGTTTTTCCTATATGTGAGTTAATATCACATTTTAAATTTTTTTGATTGATCAATTTAATTTTTTTTCAAATTATGTAAAAGAAAAAGGAAAAACATGTGCCTCAAAAAACAAATAGCAGGGGTAAAGCACACCTTATAAATGCAACATGAATGGGTGGAGCTAAACTGCTGAATAGGCTGAACAGGCCAACCTGTGTAACTGTGTTCATCAATGTTCCTGTATAGTCAATGGGAAAACCGCATGGTAATTTATATTTTTAGTCCCTGCCGCCTACTCTCCAATCTCTCTCCATTCTCTGTCTGTAATAGAGGTCTAGTTATTCAAACTGCGCTTTCAGCTCTCCCAGCAAGCCCATTGTCAGTGGCAGGAATGAAAATTCATTCTGCATCAGAGAGAATGAGTTTCAGGCTGCTGTTTAAAGTACATGAGTGATAGTGAAAATCGTTGTTTTTCCATGACTTTCTGTATCAGGCCTTTAACTAGTTAGTCACAAGTCATGTGTACCCATCTGAAAAAGGTCTGAAGTCAATGAAGGAAATGTGAGCCAGAATAAGCGTCCTTGAGCTCGGGAAAGGCGCTATATAAATAAAAATTATTATTATTATTATTATAATCCTTGGTAAAGAATCATGTTATGATACCATCCTAATGCTCTGCACCTACGGTCGCATGCAAATGTCTTGTCAGATTACATTTTATTGATTTAGTTTAAGTAAGTACACATCCTTTACAGAGAACACACTTCTGCACATTTAAACACACATTTACTGTTTATTTACCAAATCATTACATGTAATTCATTACAGGTGAATAGGGTGTAGTTAAACAGTTATTGCAATTGATTTTTGACAGTTAATTACTGATAGTTTTACAAATATCTTTGTATTATAAGTTAGTTTTTAGTTTTTTTTAATAAAATATGAGACATTATCTACTTATGCTTACATTCACATACTTTAACAATCCTAGCTTTTGGGTGATTCAAATTAAATTGTTTATTGAATTCAGATTTTTTTTGGGATCATTTTAGTACAAAATTCATTATAAATGAATCCTTCTGTAAAATCCTTCTGAACCTGTTATGGAATTATGTAAAGTTATATGTAAAATATGTAAAATTCATATTTATTTAATTTTTTTTTTGGAGATTTTTGAAAAATAAAGCAAAAAACAAGTTTACGAATTTGTCTCCAAACTGCACAATAGAACTAGTTCTATTTGTGTGAATGTTGTAATTGTTTATAAGGAAATAAATATATTGATATATGATATTCCCGTTACATGTTTTAGTTTTGTTGAAAATCAACAAGATTTGAAATAAACACGACCGCATAAGTGAAATCTGTGAATATACAGTAAACAGATGCTTAATAATAAAATTAATGGGCAAAATTGCTGTATTCTAACGTTTTCCGTCTTTGGACACCAATGTAGAAGCAATATAGCCACATGCTAAATATAAATACATACACAGGCCACTGGTCTTAAGGAGTCTGTTTCAGATGTGGGATTTTACTTGGCAGGATGCCCTTGTTGATATAGCTGTCCAGCCCTCCAGCCCCTGGATGCACTCAGTAAACTGAACAGGGAACGAATGGAAAGCTTTATTACAGTTGGTTGTTTTTTTTGTTTGTTTTTTATTATTCTTCAGCACTCTGTTTGATGCTGCATGTAGAAAAACGAATTCTGGCCATATTTTTGAGGCATGGAGGTAGGAGCTGGCACGTTTATTTGCTTCTAAGCCTCTCTGCTCATCAGTTCAGCCTTGCAGAGGGACATCAAAGGGAAATTTTCTCGCCGAGCCATGGCAAAGAGAGACAGGGAGTTTAATCTGTGCCTCTACAGTGCTAATTTATCACTGTAAGCTACCAGCGGGTGGGGACAGGGAGCAGGCTCTCCATTGTGTCACTGCTGTCAACAGACACAAAGGCATTCAAATAAATCTGTCTGTCCAGGCCCTGCTAGCATTTTGGATGCTCATCTGAATCTCAGCTCAATTTTGAAGAGTCATTTAGCTGTTAATAGGGCCACACAGGACTTTGGAGCAAACAAAAGCAAGTGGTACGCAGAGATACACCACATCCAGTCGATCTGTTGCTCTTTATGTCTGTTTCCACCAGGGTCACACAACTAAACAGCTGGCATTTGGCCACGACATCCTCCATCTCCATAAATGTCTTCTATCGGCCACAGCTACCAGGATAATCCATATTAGCCGTCTTTTCTCAATAAAAGGTCAACTCTTACTCTGACAGTGCAAGAAAGCACCAGCTGTTCCCTATATAACCGTGCGATCTTAAACCTCTCAGAGTTAAAGGCTAACTCCCTCATATTATGGAAGAATTGGTAAAAAGGATACTGAATCTTAGCAGAACATTGACCTAGTTGAGTCCATTTCAGCATTTTTGTACATGACACTGTTTGAAACAGTGTTTTAAGTAAGAGCAGCAAACTGACTATTAGAGCTAGGCCTTCAGTTCAGGTCATAAATATCCAAACATAGTCAAAAAAATTACACATCTTCATGCAAAATTCGCTCTGGGACTTGAGAGCATGAGAGTAAAACCAGATATCTGAAGCTTCAACAGAGATATCTGAAGCTTTATTTGAAGCTTGTAACCGGTCTATTAACGTATAATGGACCTCATATGTAGCATTTCTTGAGTCCTTCAGTAAAGATGTTTAATATACAGTAACCCCTGCTTTTCGTGGGGGTACGTTCCACGAGCTTTTGCATATAGTGAAAAACCATGTTGTTGTATTTTGATAGAAAAAAGCCAAAAATTGCACATTTTTATAGTGTAAACCCTAAATATGTCCACAAACATACTCCCTGAACATTCATTAAAAACTCAGTTTAATGCATTACCCTTAAAGAAAACGTAAACGTAAATCCGTATTTGCCTCTTTAAATTTAAATTCCTCACCGAGATATGTAACTTGGGACACCGCGGCGAGGTGAATGGTTTTCGGGGAATAACCCCTGATCTACTTGGGCTAAAAATACAAATGATGGCTCGTGGGGGAAGGTCTCCTGGAGATCAGTCTAATTGTGGGGGGCTCAACCCTGGTGTGGAATTCAAAAAAGTGCTTTCAGGTCAGCGTCCCCTTGTGTAAAAACATTGAGAAAAATATTTATTGCCACAAAAAATCCAAAAAGGTGCAGAATATTTGCAGTTTCTGCGTTATTCCAGGGATTTCCGTGTAAAACTATGAGTTCAGAATCTGCGTGTGACTGAATTCGCGACTCCTGATCCATGTAAAACTGGGGGTTTACTGTACTGCTTTTTTTTTAACCATCTGACAGAATTTTCACAGTCACTTCCAGAAGACCTGAAGCGATGTTTTCTCTCAGATAATAAGTGCCATCTATTGTTATTCAAGCATGATTGGTTGATTCTACTATCAGTTCCATCTTTGTGGTTAAACTGTTGCATTAAGACTTCTAACCACTGGGGAAGCTCACTTAGCTCTATCTACCATGGAGACAAAAGGTTCTGACTGTATAATTGCATTGGACAAGATTTCTTTGGGTCCCAGAGGTCATCTGACCTTCTCTAAAGGCCTAGGAGGCCCTTAGGGTTCCCTCTGTTGTGCTATATACTGTACCAGTATGTACTGTACACTGCATACTCCTTTTTATAGCAGTATACAGTTTAGTATCCAGTGTGAGGCAAAAGCTGTGAGTACTCTAGAGCAGAGATGTGACTAGACTGCCAACATCAGGGACTGAGCCAATCAGAGCAATCTTGACCCATTGTCCTGAGTCCTCCAAGCACTACTTAACAACAGTTGCTAGATAATTTTCAGCCTCGTTGTGGGAAAAAAACAGATCAAACAATAAATCCATCCACCCATTTGTTTTCTGACCATTGTATTCATGCCAGGGTTGCGAGGGGCGCTGTAGTCTGTCCCAGTGATCATGGGGTGAAATGCTGGAGAAACACCATGGACAGGTCACTAAGTGAAAAAAAAAAATTCAGGATTCCAGTGAGTGTGTTTTGCATTAAATATATTTCCAAACTCCAACATAATCTTGCCTTCTTTGAATTCACTTGTGTGGTTTCCAAAGCCAGTTTTTCCCGTGTTTGCAATTTCATTCTCATGATCAGTGTAACTCCATTAGAACACTTGATGTTTGTCCGTTTTTCAGTTCTAAAATATCTTTTAAAAATTTCAATAAAAAAAAAATCAGAATTCCATTATGAACAAACCAGATGGTCAAAAATAACTTAAAAAAATAAAAAAATAGTATAAAAAAAAAAGTATAAAACCGCATTTCATTAGTTATAAGTTAAGATTGTAGGTTATTCTTCAAAAGACACAAGACTTTTATTTGAACAGTGAAAAATTGCACTGGACATCTTTCTACTTTTCTTTGTTTTTAACTGTATGTTCATTCCCTCATCTGCATCACATTTAATATAATTTTACTTGAATACTAATGGAGTTATTGTCATTACAATTTCCGTTGCTACTTTAAATATCTACTGCTAATCAAAGCAAACCCTATATATCCTCATTACCTAAGTTTTATATATGTTAATATATTGGATGAGATACGTTAACTAGTTTACATATAAGGACATTGAATGAAAGGATCTCAAATAATAGATAAATATAATACAGTAGTAATTTTGTTCAAGTGGAAGTGTGATTATTCTATGCATATTAAGCAACTATACATACATTAGGAGTGCTGCATCAATGTGCATTACTATTTGTCAGTTCTTCCACTGATGCAACTATTCTTCCCCTTTGTGAATGATTTAAACCGCGACAGGCTAGAAGCAGGAGTTGATTACGTGTGAGAGCTCCACAGTAAGAAAATGCCCTCTTTCCAGCGGTTTTATAAATCATACTGGTTACACTCGCTACATCAATGTCTGGGGTGTTTCAGGGTGATTACATGTACAAGCAGCTGCATCAGGTGTGTGTTTGAGGTCTGTTGCCGGAGAGAAGCAAGAGAGAGGAGAAAATATCTGCTCCCCTGAATGTCCACGAAGGTGAGGCACGACAACCAAGGAGGGCATTTAATCACAAGGTTTGGGGTGTGTGTGTGTGTGTGTGTGTGTGTTCCAGCTGGGGGACTTTCCTCCTCATCTAGAGAAAACATGCCGTTGTCAAGGACAACCAAGGAATCAAGCTCAACCTCACTGGCATGTGAAATTATTCAGTTGCTCTTTCACTACTTCTGGCAAAATCTGAAGATTTCATCCTCACATCTGTACAGCTGCCAGTGAGTTATTTCCATTCCTCTTTCTGCTTTCACTTTTTTTCATTCCCAGTACATATTTGGCTTGCTTTTCACCAGCTATAATAATAGTAATAATTATAGTAGTAATAAGAATATTACTACTAATAATAATGATTATAATACTACTAATAATAGTACTACTAATAATAACAATAATAATTGTTATTATTGTTATTATTATTACATACTCTAAACATGGCTCTAAAATACACATCCACTGGGACAATACCAGGAAAGGTGCCAGCCAGAGGCGTCATTAGGATCTTGAAGCATTTGGGGCAATAATTTTGAATTGTTGATGGGTGCGTGGAAACTTGAATTGGGAGGGAGGGTGGGGGGTTGGTGTGGTGCCAGTAATGGCGACTATTCAGATTGTATAACAACAAATGGAATGTGCTGTTATAAATAGCTGCATAGTTTCACCACTGGATTATTGAAATGAATCTGAATGTAAATTGCGAAGCCAAAACACTTCTTCAGTTATTCAGTCCAGACAGCATGAAAAGAGGTCTAAATCTGTCAGTGTCTCTAATAACACGTCGATTATATCAATACAATGGAAGAATTGAAAAATGAAATAGACAAAAACTATAGCATTATCTCTGTGTCTTCAGCAATATACAAACATCTGGATACATTATAAAATTATGTTTGCTTTTTTCAGTCAAAATTTTAATAAGTGATTATTTTTCATTACTGTACCACATTTCATTAGTTATAAGTTAATATAGTAAGTTACTCTTCAGAAGACACAAGGCTTTTATTTGAACAGTGCAAAATTACACTGGACATCTTTCCAGTGCAGTTTTTTAAATGGAAACATTTGCACTTTACTCATTTGTATTTTCACTCAAAATGCTGACGCAAGCTTGCTTTTGAACACTTAGAAGATTTTAAAAATATAGATTTTCTAAACATTTCTTGATTTTGTCACGATTACGCATAAATGCTTTCAATGAGGATCCATTGAAAAATAAGTTCAGATAAACCTTTATTAGTCCCACAAATGGGAAATTTGTTTGGTCACGGCAGAAAGTGGACAGTACAAAGTTAAGAGATTAAGAAAAATAATAGAATAGTATAAATAGAATAAAATACTATGTCACAGCACAGGATTCAATAAAATGTTCAAATGTACAGTCACACTGGAAAAAAACAGAAGCAGAATTTGTACTTTCAATTATATACACTATGGACAAAAGTATTGGGATGCAATGCTGGTTAGCATTAACCTAACTGGATGGGTGGAGAAGGAGAGTCATGCCATCCACCAAAAGAGAGCAAAGCCCACTGTGGTTTCTTGGACTTCCAGTCATGGATGGCTGCAGCAGCAGCAGGGAACTCGTGATCTCCTGATGACAGGACAGATACTTACAAACTCGGCATGTCCACATGACTCCTGCTGAGATGAAATACAGATGATATCTGAAGCTGAACAGTGGAGAATGATATAATGGCTAATTAGTGGAGTTGCATCAGCGTATGAAATATAAGGGCCATATGCTGCACAGGAGCATTCTTATCTGATCTGATCTGCCTCCACAGAAGCTTTCCAGACCAGCTGCAGATATGACGGCATAGCAGATATGTCTCAAAGTGTCCTCTCCCTCAATCTCTCTCTTCCTCCCTCACTTGCTTTCTGTCTTGTGCTCCTCTCCTCCCTCTCTTGACCTTTGCTTCTCACTCATGATATACACCCCTCTCTCTTTCTGTCTCCTTCATTGTCTTCTCCTCCCTTGTTTTATATCTTTTACCTATCTGATTTTTTCTCTCTTCTCTTTCTCCTCTGCCTCTTTGTCCTTTCTGTCCCTCTCCCTCCATCTGCATTTCATTTTCTTTTGCGTCTATCTTTCTCTTCCTCTCCTGCTTTTTCTCTTTATTTCTTTCTATTTAAGCAATTTTCTCTGGGATCAATAAAGTTTTCTGATTCTATTCTAATTCTCTCTTTTCTCTTTGTGTCTTTCACACCTCTTTTTGTCTCTTTCTTGTCTCTTTCACTTTTTTTCTTGTTGCTTTCTATCTAAGTGTAGGTAGCATGGTGATGTGGTAAAGGACTGACTGCACTGACATGTATTGAAAATGAACACATACTCAGCATAAAAATGAAAAGGTTCCGTGTTCTGGAAAAGAACATCACAGTTGTATCTGTGGAGAAAAGAGAGAGAGTGACTGAGAGAGAGACAGTGAGAGAGTGAGAGAGTGAGAGTGAGAGAGAGAGTGAGAGAGTGAGAGAGAGAGAGAGAGAGAGAGAATTTCACTGCCCGTGAGGTCAGCAGAAAGGAGAGCAGTCTGATGCCTTCCAGGCATGACCTCACTCTGCTGCTAAACACATACACACACATACATGCACACATGTGTGCGCACACACACACACACACTCGCTCGCTCATATACCCAAAGGGACACTGCAATTATCAACCCAATTAGTAATGCTGTCAAACATACCGTGACATTACTATGTTGTTGCTATGGTTACAGCATGACTGACATGCTTCTCTATTAATACCCCTGTCAGCTATATGTGCCTTCATCTCCTTTTTATTACTAATTCAGTTTAGGCAGGTAACTCACTCTTTCACAGCTGGGTGATATTATTACCACACACACACACACACACACACACACACACACACACACACACACACACACACACAATCATGAGGCCAGTAGCTTTGTTAGGTTAGTCAGTTTTAATGTTTTCTACTGATTTTACCTGCATTTAGCAATTAGTTGCTATTTGAGTTTATCTCTCAACTGTGGGTCTAGAGTTTAACAGTCATATTTACTGCCAAATGAATAACCTGAATTTGGCTACTTGTCTTCGATGAAATGTTGTTTACCATTTTAATATCTTTTGCTTAATGAAGCATGATTTTTTCAGTTTCCTAGCATCATGTCTTTTGAGTCAATACCATTTTGTGCTATTATATAATATCACATTTTGTTTAACAGATAAGTCTTGAACTGAGTTGGAAAATTCAGTTGGTGTCTAAAAGATGAAAACAGACCCTGAATATAGAAACGAACAGCAAACAAATACTTGAATATTTAAATCAATTAGGACAACCCTACCAGTTTCCCAGCAACAATGAAAATGACTGAATGATCTTGTTTGTTGCACCGATGTATTGTTAGCTATAATGAGTCATAGCAATAGTGATAAGTGTATGTTTGAGTAATGTCAGTGCCAGTGCAACTTATTTTAGCTTTCATATTTTAAATGTAACATAGTTTATTTGTTTTCTCTGTTGTTGTTGATATCTGATGCCATTATAAAACAAGCTATTATTGAGTCTCGTACAGGAAACTTGAGTGTGACAAGGAATATAAACAAGTTCTCTGAGAGAGAGAGAAAGAAATGGAGAGAGAGAGAGAGAATAAAATATAAAGAGAAAGCTCAAGAGAGATAATAAGGGAGATGTATAGAAGTAGAAATAGAAAGAGAGAGAGAAAGAGAAATGGAAAAAAGAAAGATACTGAAAAATGTTGGTTGGCGTACTGGGTAGGATGCTTGCCTTTGGACCAAGAGGTCATGGGTTCGACTCCTACCTTCAGCACCACAACTGTGTTCCTGAGCAAGACCCTTAATCCCAAGTTGCTCCCAGGTGACTGTCCCCTGTAGTTAGGGAATGGAAGTTGAAAGCGTCAGCTAAATGCCGTAAAGGGAGAAAGAAAGAAAGAAAGAAAGAAAGAGACTAGTCTGGGTGGATCTAATTCCCATGTCAGAGAATTCACCACTTCAGATTTGCTATAAAAAGAGTGTGAGGAACAGCATCAGGACCAATGAGAGTCACATCAAAGAGCTACATGCACACACGCACACACTCTATTTCATAGAATGAAGCCACAGGACTCTAGCCTTGGGATTGTGCTTTAAAGGGAAGAGTACAGTTTTCAGGCCTGCCTGGTGCCTCATGCTTTCAGTGAAGTTGAAGTTGAAGTTTATTGTCATATGTACAAAGTACAGTGTACAGAGCACAATGAAATTCTTACTTGAACAC
>JBBPDC010024173.1:0-12651 GCA_037974485.1 Hemigrammopetersius urotaenia | reverse complement strand
GAAAGAGAAGGTGTGTGTGTGTGTGTGTGTGTGTGAGAGAGAGAGAGAGAGAGAGAGAGAGAGAGAGAAAATGTTTGTGTGTGTGTGTCTGTGTGTGTGTGAGAGAGAGATTGTTTGGAGATTGTTGGGACATTAAGGGTGGGGTGGGGTGAGGGTTGCTGGTGGGAGGGATTTAGTTGTTGTGCCAGGCAGGTGACGGGATGGGCAGAGAAACCTGTGGCCCTCCCGGCGCCATCCGGATCACCGGACCCCCGTCTGACAGCTAATTAGGGCACGGATTTCTCCCCGATGGAACAGATGTTGCTTAATCAGAGCAGCTTCGGAGCGGCGGAGCCAAACACATTTCACACACAATTTAACTATTTAAAAAGAACAGGAGACTTAACACAGCACACGGCCAGCACAGCTGTTTTACTGAGAGAGAGAGAGAGAGAGAGAGAGAGAGACAGAGAGGGAGAGAGGGAGAGAGGGACAGGAAAGAAGGAAAGAGAGAAAGGTAGAGAGAGCGAATATACATATATATATATAGTGAGAGAGAGAAATTGAGAGAGAGAGAGAGAGAGAGAGAGAGAGAGAGAGTTTGTTTAAAGATTCCAAACACCTTGTGCTTCCACTCACTGGCCTCTTTTTTAGAAACACCTCCTGTTGCTGCACAGTCTATCATCCGCCGCTGTCGCTTTCCTCAATGGATAAAGACCGCTGGACCACCACTCACTGACTCACCAACATGGCCGTGGCGTGAGTATATCACACAGCCCCTCAGCCACCGAGGTCCTGTCTCTCTCCTCCCTCAGTTGCTTATCTGATGGACTGCAGGGCGGCTAATCGCACGGCAGCTCTCGACAATCGCCGCTCAGCAGACAACAAAAAGGAAAAAAAAGAAAAAGAAAACACTCCTGCGTGATGAGATCTGAGCAGTTATCACACAAAACCATTACCTGTCACACACTCGCCCTCAATCTGAGGCCACATCAATTTCCTGAAGAGGAAACCAAGGGCGAGGGAAGAAAAGAGAGGCAGATAAACAGTGACAAAGGCCTTTTAACTCACCAACTTTATTTATGACGGACTGTCAGGAGGGTGTGTGTGTGTGTGTGTGGGGGTGGATTATTGAACACACAGTGAGTGAGTGTCTGTGAGTCTAATGAAGTGAAACTCACAGTCAGGAGAGATACAGATACACCATTTTACAAACACAATACAAAAGCCCTAAAAATATGATCTGATATATATATATATATGTATGTATATATATTGCCATGGTATTCCAGGTGGTTACTAGGGTATTACTAATTGTTCACCATGATATTCCTTATGATTATTAAGGTGTTTTTAAGTTTTCATTTTGACATTCCTGATGTTTAAGGCAGTAGAATTTTGTTTGTATGAGCAGTGGCATGAACCGTGTGGCAACAAAGTTCCACCGTTGCATCTTTTTAATGCCAAATTCAAATAATTGTGACCTAGAAACCGCATGGCCAATCAAAAAGCTGTATTTGTGTATATCTTTCCTTATCCCACCAAATATTTTGAGGTTAGTTTGGTGCCTAAATCTCAAAACACTGCCAGTCAAGAGAGCAGAAATGCAAATAAGCACCACAAGAAGACGAACATAATCAGAAACACTAATAAATCCATTCTGACAAACCCCCATTTTCATCATCACAGTGAACAATTTTGATTCCACCAAACCCACTCAAAATCACTTTGTTTCCAAATAAGCTGTTATTTTGGGGTATTTTTTGTACATTTTTAATTTCACTTTGGAGAACCAAGTGCTGGTACTCAAGCAATATTCAGGCCTGGACATTACTGAGAAAAGCCCCAAAAAAGCCACTTTGCTAACATTTGCCCTCAAAATTTCAACTCTGGAGCTGAGTGCTTGTGTTAAGAGGCTGCAGGAGAATCTGGAAATTACAGTTTGGAGGCCCAGGCGACCCCAAATGTCAGTGAAAATGCACTTACGCAAACTCTGACATTTCTCCACTGGACGCCAGCACAAAATCAAAAAAAGCTCCAGGAGGAGGAGCGAAGTCTTTTTATTTTCCGGTGCGGTGTGATATGTAAAGAGTGGAAATCCCCGGCGCTGTGAGACAGCAGGGCAGTAATTAGATGCCTCTGCTCCAGCCTGACATGATGAAGTGTTCCTGCCTGCAAAAACACGGCTGTGATTACGTTCCGCCCTCGCATGACCTGAATGCTGAGCCACATGTCCCCTTCCACCGTCTTACTGAACATCGCGCAGGGCAGGTCTTCCCAAACACATGGGGACAAATCAGCCCACCTTAACAGTGCTGCTCTGAAACACCAGCCGAAATCACGTGAACACATTAATGTCATTACAGTTTTACCTCAAGATCAGTCACCTTGTCGGCATATAACCAACTACACACTTATACACACACACAGACACACACACACACACACACACACACACACACTCACACTTATATATGTACATATATAGTCACTATATGATTTATATGATTTATACACTTACTGGTTTGCTGATTTCAGTATTTGATATATATGTATGATAACATGCAGCACTATACAAAAATCTTTTGCATAGTACTTTATGTACTCTGCAAAAAAGTAATATTTAAAATGAGTAGTGAGGGTTAATATTAATATTACTAAATACACTAAATAACGTTTAAAATAATGGATACGGGCACAATTATACAGCAGTGTTTTGTACAGTATATATTGTGGAAGTTCAGTATTATTACTGTTTCATCAGAAACCTGGTTCGACTCGATCAGTCCTTCATTAAATTAAATTAGGAGCTGCTGATGGAGTTTCACCATCCAAACAACGGCTGGAGGAACCGATGGGGAACCTGGAACTGAACCTGTGTTCTCCTCACCAGCTCACACAGTATCAACTACTGTTACACACAGAACTAATCTGATACTGTTACACACAGAGAACTAATCTGATACTGTTACACACAGAACTGATCTGATACTGTTACATACAGAACTAATCTGATACTGTTACACACAGAGAACTAATCTGATACTGTTACTGTTTTACTGTTTGTTTGTATTGATTCTAGTGTTAACATTGCTAGGAGAAAGACACTTTATCACACACTGAGGAAACTGGATTTAAACAATTTGCACAAGTGCCTATAAATATTGGATTCTTATTCTTTTTATCTCCTTCAATTTTAAAGTGTAGTCAATCAGCCAAGACATGTCTGGTGCTTGTTAAGTAATGAAAAAATGCCCAAATGACACACTTTCCTGAAACCGTGTGCAGTTGACACGAAATCATGCTCACATACACATCATAAACATCATGGTAGATGTCAAAAGTTGATGGTAGGTTAATAGCATGCTTATGTCATGGAACTATGTCATAAACATGTCATATGTTTTGATAGATTTATGGCATATTTACAGCCTGGATGTCATAAATATGCTGTGGAAAGCATTTTATGCCACTTTTATAATATGGTTATGGTATAAATGTGTCAAATATGTCATACGTCACATGGTTTGATAGATTTACAGAATATTTATAACATGGTTATAATGGGAAAATATTATGGAAGCTGTCATATGTTGTGGGTTTATAGCATATTTGTAGTGTGATCATGTCCTAAACACATCCTTTAAGATGTTTTATGCTATGATAGGTTCATAAGTTGGTTGTGTCATTAACATGTTATAACACTTATCATTTTTATAGCATGATCATCACAGATGTCATGTTTGTTGATGGGTTTATGCTATTTTTGTAGTGTGACGATGTCACATGTGTTGGCGTTTATGGCATGCTTATGGCGTGGTTATGGATGTGATGTGCTGTGATAAGATTTTATGTTAATTTGTATAATGTCATATAACCCGTATGTCATATGACAGGTCACATATTTTATAGATCATGCTGTCTGTCATGACAATCCCTGGCAATAGTGCTGTCATATCGGTTGACATAAACTGTCATGACAGCTCATGACATGCTGATGTCAACTGTCATGACACGCTTATGTAAACTGCTGTGACATGGTTATGTAAACTGGTGTGACATGCTTATGTAAACTGCTGTGACATGCTTATGTAAACTGATGTGACATGCTTATGCTAACTGTTATGACATGCTTATGTTAACTGCTGTGACATTCTCATACTAACTGTTATGACATGTTCATGTAAACTGTTATGACAGGCTTATGCCAACTGTTATGACATGCTCATGTAAACTGTTATGACATACTTATTTCATTTGTCATAACATGCTCATGTCAAAGTTAGGCAATGCTATACAAGAGCTTATTCTGCCATTGCAGACTGCAAATAAGACATAATTCTAATAAGATGTATTTACGTACATCAACTACATAATTAATTGCCTAATTACATTTGAATATCATAACGTATGTCGAGGAATATCTCCTGAGATCTTAAGACTTGATCTGGACAATGTTTATGGGCTCAAATATTGTTTATTGAGCTTGATGTTGGCCATTTAGACCTGAAGATTTGATCCCAGAGCTGTTAGATGTGATTATTAGCGATAAAGAGTGGGGTAATGTCTTCATATGGACGTGTGTAATGAATTGCACTTCTTCCACATATTTTAAAGCACTAAAAGACAACTTTCTCTACTCTCTCTCTTTCTCTCTGTCTCTCTCTTTTCCTATGGCCATTATTGATGACAGTAGCTCACCCGCGGTTAGCCAAAGCTTTTGACGCCTGACCCCTCTCTCCACTGTCGGTCTATTCAGAGGCACTGATAGCTTTTTGTTTGCTATAACCGCCCCATTTATGCCTCTCTGGAAAACACAGCATTGATTGACTGACAAAGCGTTCGCCGCAGATTGCTCAGAGGTGAACAAAGCGGGTAATAGCCCCCCGCTAAAGACTACAGGAGATCGTCGGAGAATCATTAAAAAAAAGGGAGCGATTAAGAGCCCATTCCGTATTCCGAGGAATTTAAGCTGCAATCGTTTGGATTTGTTCGGGATGAAAATGGAAAAGAATAACTGAGAGCACTCAGCTCTCATAATGGCTATAATAGCCAGATCAGCCAAATGCAATACTTTTAACTCTCCCCAACTCTCTCTTCCCTTTGGCTAATCATTGAATATTTGTACCACCACATGGAGCTCTCACATCACACACACATACACACATACATACATCCGCCTACACACTAATTGACCCACTCGCACTTTAGCTCTGACATACCACAGCCTGAGAAAATTACCATTTGCTGGCAAAAAACACTAAAAAAAAAGTATTAATTACTTTAATTGAGTTATGACAAACTTGGTGCCTGAAGTTTCTCCTGCACTAAAATAAAGACAAACAACACAAAGGCAAGCTCCATATAGGGACAATCGGACATCATTAAAACCACCTGGTTAATATTGTTGCTTCCCTTTGTCCATTTAAGTCCTGTAAGCTGTGAGGTGGTGCCTCCATGTAGGTTAGTTTGTCCAGAATGTCTCGATAAGACCAAGATTCTGAGAATCTGGAGGGACATTGAGCTCTTTGTGATGTTCCTCAAACGGTTCCCGAACTGTGTTTGCAGTGTAGGGGAACTATCCTGCAGAAAGAGGAACTGTCATCAGGAACAGCATCTGCATGAAGGGCTGAACTTGATCTGCAGTGTTTGGGTGTCAAAGCAACATCCACATGAGTGAAGGACACAACGTTCTCCAGGAGAACATCACCCAGAGCATCACACTGCCTCCACCTTGCCATCTTCACATGGTGCATCTCTTCTCCAGGTAAGTGACACACACACCTGCACTTTTGGTAGGTTCTGACCCCTGCACACTGGGAACTCCCCACAAGACCTGCCATGTCCAGTCATCTAGAACATCATAGACTGGTTCATCACAGCAGCACAGATTCACCAAATCCTTTTCAGTCATTTTCAGAAATAACTTGTGCCCAAACCCTCCCAGCACCTTTTCAAGCACCAAACAGTTCTGTCTGATTTGTAGTAGCTTATGTGGAGCTTGTGGGTCTCCAGCTGGTCCTGCAGCTCAAATGGGAGAAAGATCTGGAGACTGGGGAGGACGAGACGTCCCTCTCTAAACTCTCTGCTCTTCTCTGGACTGGAGAGAATTCTGGAGCAGTTCTGAAGGAGTTTGGGATCGTGATCCTGCTGAAGAAGGAAATTTAGTCCAGAGATCCGTAAACCAGGAGGAACCGTGTGATGTTGAAGAACTGAGTGATACTTTTCTTTCTTCAGGATCAACACAAAGTGAAAGTCGGTCACTAAAGACAGACCTGATGTGTCTCTGCAGAACCAGCAGTTTCAGTCTTTATGGCTAAAAATGTGTTTCTACAGATATAAAACACTGAAAACCAGTCAGTTGTGTTTGTATTAAATATTTCTAGAGTCTGTCTGTCTACCTGTCTATCTTTATCTATACATCTATTTGTGTGTGTGAAGATAAATATTAAATACACACATGACTCCATGTCCTGACAAGATGTAAAAACAAGTGTGTGTGTGTGTGTGTGTGTGTTGTCGTGGGACCACCCCTCCACTCCCTCTGGCTGTGTGTCACACTTTAACAAGATTAGCCCTGTGTGCTGCCGACGCCCCTAACAACCCTGACCGCTCCCGCTGAGATTCATTCACACACACTTCCCCCGCACTGTCCTGGTCAATATGGACCACCACTCCAGACCCCTGAGCTCTCTAACCCAAATCATCTCCACACATACTCCGACTTACAGCACTGTGGTCTCTGGAGACCCCGGGGAGAGAGCGTTTTAACCTTCTAAACCACACGCTCATCCTACACTAACTGGCCTTAAGACCTCAGGGGCCTGATCTT
Organism: Hemigrammopetersius urotaenia; assembly: GCA_037974485.1. Taxonomy (NCBI): domain Eukaryota; kingdom Metazoa; phylum Chordata; class Actinopteri; order Characiformes; family Alestidae; genus Hemigrammopetersius; species Hemigrammopetersius urotaenia. Next base: position 5,840 of record JBBPDC010024173.1, on the reverse strand, counting down.
CTCCGAGTCTTTTCACTGCAGAGGCTCAAACTGTTGCTCTGAAACCATCTACTCTTTTTTCAGCTGCTTTTCAATAATAATTATTTATTATTATCCTTTTGTGTGGGGTTAATTTAATTCTGATGGATAGCATTACTGCTGTATATTTGTCTATCTATCTATCTATCTATCTATCTATCTATCTATCTATCTATCTATCCATCCATCCATCCATCCATCCATCTATCTATCTATCTATCCATCCATCCATCCATCCATCCATCATGCTGGCGGCTGTGCTAGTTCTCCCCATCTCCTGTCATTTTCCGGCATGTAAAAAAGTGGAGCGTGAAATGGAAGCGATTTATTAACGAACCATTAGGGGCCGTTTTTTAAATGGCCCTTCCCAGCATGCCCAGCGGGTGGCGCGGCCGGGGCGGATTAGGGGCCGTGCCGGTTTCGGTGACATGAGAAAGGAAGTGCCCCGCCGGGCGTGTGAAGAGCGAAGAGCGGTGCACAAAGCCGGGGCCGCCCTTTAGCCCGCTGGCTGCGGGACCCCAGGGCCCCTGGGGGCCACACAATGGGCCGAAGGGGCATGAAATAGCAGGCAGGGTGTGAATGGGGCCGAGGAAGTGAAGCGGCACAATGGAGGGGATAATGAGCTGGATTCCGTAGGTCGGCTAAGCATTGCATTCACACACACACACACACACACACACACACAAACACGCACACCTGTGAAATTCTAACACATCCTGCCACCAAAGCTTTACATGTGTGTGTATGTGTGAGAAAATCTCTTCACAACAGTTGTTTCAGTGCTAATTGTTTGAGAAAGATAATCTCGCTCATTAGCGGCTTGCACTAATGACCAAGATAAGCACGATTTATTCTTTTGATGATTCAGCGACCGAGCGTTGCATGACGCCTGTACGAGTGGATTCCAAAAGAATACCGCGACTCAACAGAATCTCCATCCGCTGTTGACGGATTAGCCTCAAGCTGTGTCGGGCACGGAGCGGTGGATCCAGCTCGACTGACAAATCAGCCTCAGCCAAGGAGCGAGGAATGGATTAGCGGCTGAATGGCTGAAAGAAACCTGAGGCTATCGAGTAGCACATGTTCGTGTGAAACACCCACATTAAGGGCTTTGAGCGGCAGGCTTGACGCTCATAGTGCTTTCAGTGCTTGGCTTTTGTCGTTGCTAGCAGTTCAGGTGACTCCAGACAATCACTTTCGAGTGGCCCGATGAAATGGTTGTCATCTAACTCCTGTCCTTCAGCTTCCTTCAAGTTCCTTCATGTTCCTTCAGATTCCTTCAAATTCTTTCACTTCCCTTTAGCTTTCTTCAGCTTTTTCAGCTTCCTTCAGCTTCCTTTGCCATCCTTTGGCTTGCTTCAGCTTCCTTCAGTGTCTGTCAGCTTCCTTTGGTTTCATACAGCTTCTAGCAGTTCAGGTGACTCCAGGCAATCGCTTTGGTGGTGGTGAAATGGTTGTCATCCAACTACTGTCCATGAGCTTCCTTCAGCTCCCTTCAACGTCCTTTGGTTTCCTTCGTTCAACTTTTTTCACCATCCTTCAGTTTCCTTCAACTTCCTTTGGCTTCCCTCAGCTTTCTTCAGTATACTTCATCGTCCTTGAATTTTTTTAGCTTCTTTCAGGATCCTTCAGCCTCCTGCTGCTTCTTGCTGCATCATTCCGTGATGGATTAAAAAAAGACTAAACTGAAGAAGTGGAACATTCCGACAGCACTCTGACACATCTACGCTACATCCGCAGAGTTGCCTTTGTGACAGCTCCAGAAGATCTGGTGGAGCTTCACGTGTCTTGGAGGAAACATGTGTATCACAATCATCTCCTCCCAGCATTGGTGGTAACATTGGGTGAATTTGGACTAACTAAAATACATTTTTATGAAACAAAAAAAAAGAAGATTAACCTTTCAAATTCATACATTTCTTCATTCATTTTTTTAATCCTTTTTTATATTTGCATTACTTTTACCTGAGAACTATCATTTTAATTGAATGTTAATATATTAATATAAAAATAATATAAAAGAAATATTAATATCTGAATTTGTGCTGAATCAGAGAATATGACTAATATGAGTAATATGTCGTCAAGTTACAGTCAAAAACATGAAGACTTGCTCAACAGGCCCCTTTTAGGCTTAGGCTCTGAAAGAGCTAAACACAACGAAAGCATTTTAGGGCTTTTTCTAAAAAAATATTTATATTTGATGAGGTCATGGTAGTCTAACTTAGCGGGGGGTAGGTCATGTTGGCCACAACACCTCCCAAAAAGCATCTCAGTGGTAAAAATGTTGATGGAAGACCAAAACATGTGAAGAGGATTTTGGTTAAACTAATAATATCATCATGGTCCTCCTAAAAGTGTGTGGGGGAGTGTAATCCAAGGTTTGCTGTTGGCGGGGGTGGAGAGGGGTGCCAAGATAATTCAGATAGACAAGAGATCCCCCGCTGCCCCGTCCCCCTCCTTCGACCCACTCCAGACACAGCCTTTTTACACAGCTCTTAATCTAATTAAGGAAATAAACTTATAAGTGATCACCTTAGTGACAAAACGTCAGTGAGGAAGCTAATTTGCGTCTTCCCTAGCGCAACAGATAATGCCATTTTATTGCACAAAGGTCACAAGGGAAATTAACTCTCCAAGCCACAAATAAAAGAGAAAAGAGGGGCCCGGGTGGCTGGAATGGCTAGTGCATCCTGATTACATTCAGCCTGAGGAGTCCCAGATGGGTTACAACAAGTGACCTTTCCTCTGAGCGCCCCTCAAAATGGGATATGCTAACGGCGGCACTGGGGTGTATCTATGGGGAGCATAATGCTGAATGGCATGGAGTGGATTACGTAGGTTATCTTCCTGATTGTTGAGGCGGCAATTGTTGAGAAAAAGTTTGAGATCCTCCGGCTAATTCACAACACAGCATGGAGGAATTTTTCTTTGGTCCTGCAAGTTTTTGTGGGGTTTCAGTTGCTTCCATGCTTAAGAAAGGAAAAATCTTGACATCCAAAATATAATTTCTTCACTTTTTTTCGACACAATACCTCAATTAATTGCATTCACTAGTTTAGCCTAGAAGTAGGGCCAGTGTAAGTATCCTACAGACCTCATTGGTGAGTATTATATATTATAACTAGGACTGTCCAAGTTAAAATGCATTAGTAGCATATTAAGGACACTTTATTGCAACAATAACTAATTGAAACTTCTGTTGTAAACACTTTCTTGGTTTGACCCCTCAGTTTCTCTGTAGTTGTTCAGGCTGAAGCTCTACTGCAGTACACTGTATATCACTTTAATAGAGTTTTTGCTTGGAGCTCTTTTCTTTGTATGCAGATCTTTAAATAGCTTTGGTAGAGTGTGTTGGGCAGGAGACCTGTGGATAAATCAACCTGCTACAAAGTGTAGCTTAAGAACCCTTAATGTAAGATGAACCCACAGGTTGCATAAACACATTTACTCATCCCCTCCACTCTCATAGGATGTCAGTGAAGAAAACTCCATGTTATTGCATTGTTGATCTTTAATAAATACACTCTGATAAAGAGCTTGAATTCAATACACAAAGGTATTCTTTGTGGCCAAATTTGAACAAAAATGATTGTCACAATCTCAGGGGATTAATTGACTGGTTTAGTCATTGAAAGCTGTAATTATATTTACGTATGGGCAAGTAATTGTAAGTAATTGGTTGTGAATGGACTGGCTTCCATACAAGGCATGCCTAATGGTTCTAAGTATTATTAGTGTCGGTGAGATGAAAGGACTTCTGAAGATAAGTATTAGATCAAGGAAAAATGTCAACAGCACGTCTGATGGCGTAAGCTGTGGTGTCACACAACCATCCAGAATGCCACAAGCTTTCACTTTGTTTTTCTTCCTTCAGAACCAATTGCTTCAGAGGAATTTTCTTCTACCCTCTTTTGGCAACAGCCATAAGAGTGTCAAGGGTGCTTTAAAGCTAAACAAAGCACGGCTTCTCTAGTTTCTCTGAGGTTAAGGTGCCCTCTTATCATTGAGTCTGTGTTGCTGAACAGTGTTTAGTCATATCTTTATCACATCATCTGATTGTGCACAAGCAAAAATAATAGCACTTTCCCATGGGCACAAGGAACTGCACTGTACAGAAAAAGTAATGTGTATCAATTACCTGAACCCGAGCTGCTCAGTGGCAAGGCCAAAGGTAGCCACAGACAAGCTAACCACATCACTGCTTTCTGATTGGTCAAAATGTTGTCATAACAACAGACAGACTTGGAAATAGGTCATTGTTTTTTACTGTCTTTGCCAACAACAACAACAACAAAGTTTTTAAAGCTCCCATGACATGCTGATTTTGTATGCTTTTATATAGATCTTAGTGGTCCCCTAACACTGTATCAGAAATCTCTTTCCGAAATTCAGCCTTAATGCAGAATTACAGACACTTAGAGCCAGTTCCACAATGAGATTTCCTAAGGACGCGCAGTTTCTGTGCCTGTAGCTTTAAATGATCATGACGAGGAGAGAGGTGGAGTGAGGTGGAGAGGGGGGGAGTGGCAAGCTGCTGTCCAAAATACATTTGTGCTCATTTGTACATCGAAGCACCATGCAACTGTCATGCTTCGCTCGTTTGCAAGCTATGATGTCTCTAGAGGAAATAGTGGTCTCTCACACAATCACGTTGACAGTCGGTGGAGCTAAGTTTTTAGGGAAGGAGAAAAATTCTCTGGGCGGGCAAAGCATGAGAAAGGGGAGGTAACTTTTCCTTGTGTGACGACATACGGGGCCAAATTCCAGATCAGGCCATCTGAGCTGTTGTTCTCTCAATGGCGGAACAGAATGATCAAAGCACTCTTTGCACCTATTGCCATTTCTAGCTACTGCAGGACCACAGACAGGCTAGGGAAGTTCGTATTATTGTTAAACATCTCATAACCTGAACTTTTAATATCATGGGACCTTTAATGCTATGAGAAAAGTGAACCAGGACATCATTAACATGGTCTCTGGATTATGTTTTCATCTCATGGCTAAAGATTAAAACTCAAACAAGACTATGAAGACTTTTAAACAAGACGGTACAGTTTAGGCCAAGCACGGTTTCTGTATACCGATGGAAAAGTACCATAACAGTGACTAACAGGAACTAATCTGAAAATCCTAAAAGTATATTAATGCCATGATCAGTTTTCTACACATGAGCTATACTCCACCCCTCACCCTCCATAGAAAAGTGCCACATAGGCCCTCGCACCATAGGCCTCTGACTAAGTATATTGGCACACAGACCCCCAACAAATATATAAGGGCTCTTTACTATTTTGCATTTACTCCACACTGGTTGTTGTTGTTGTTGTTATTGTTGTATAACTGGTGTTCCAGAAATGCTGACTGTCCCCAGTACATACTCAAAGAAGAGCATTTGGACTAAATTTATTGGGATAATGATAATATATACCTACCGCTGGTCAGGGGCGTAGCCAGGATTTTTCAAATACCGAGGTCATTTTTTCAAATCCCCCCCCCCCCACACAGTAAAATGCAACAGTAAAAAATCTTCATATTGGGTCCAGACATAGTGTGATAGTTACAGAACTGACCTGCAGTGGTTTGGTGATGGTCTTATCTAATTTAGGGATTTTATCCGCTTTCAAACATGAGGAAGATGAAGAAATAAATGGAAAAAGTGTTGTTTTTATTTTTTAATCATTCCTAAATGCCACAGTAAAAAATCTCTATATCAGGTCCAGCCATAGTGAAAGTGATCATTCTGTCATACGTGAACACACCACAGCACACAGTGTGAACAGCACGAAATACTTCCTGTGCATTTAACCCATTCACCAAGT
>JBBPDC010024164.1:0-12652 GCA_037974485.1 Hemigrammopetersius urotaenia | reverse complement strand
ACGACTTTGACATTCCTGAAGTGTTTCCAGTTAAGTGTACCATATGCATCAGACGTTTAGCCAACGTTCTGTGGGCGGGACGTCTGAGGCTGAGACTACCCATCCATGCCAAGCTTGACAAGCCCTTGTTTACCCCCCCTAGCTCACAGGTATCCAGAGTTATTAGCCGAAAATATTCCCCCATTGTACTCTACAAAGGGCGGGGTGGGGGCTTCTGGTTTATGCCAGGCTTTACTTCCATTTATTTTCCTCTGCTCTGCTAAGTTCTGAGTCAGCTAATAATAATAATAATAACAATAACAATAATAATAATAATAAATTTAATTTATAGAATGCTTTTCAAAATACCCAAAGACGCTATACAATTTTGAGTAGGCGGACAAGACTGAGCATTTTGTTTGTCTACTCAAACCAGGCGGCGTGAAATTTTACAGGAATGCTCAGCTCTCCAACACCTATTGAATGAGGTCGCAGAGTACAGGCGCAACAGTCCCGTGAGCACAATTAAAATTATTTATTAAAAAGTTCTTTTGTTTGTTTTTTCTTCTCCTGTATCGCTATAGAGTTTGAAATTTCAGTATTGTGACAAGCCTAGCCCAAACCAGAGCAGAGGAAGAGAAATGGAAATCGAGTCTGGCTTGGTCATGGTGGTGAGTCAGCATGCACTCTGTGAAAACAAACACAGGTTAGAATGTTGGTGACCAGACAAAGACTCCCGGGTCGGCTGGCTGTAAATAGGGATGACAGTTATAGGTAACAGGTGAGGGGTGTAACTAATCTGGTCTAAAGATACAAGGTAACCAAGGAACAGAAACAGGCTTACCAATGAAAAGACGGGTTTAACGGAACACATTTAAAAGGGATCAAAACACTGGTGATGAAAGTAAGAGTATACAAAAAGCAAACCCATCCCCAGTAAGTGGCAAGACTGACGTTGTCCTTCTTTCCTTTTCAGTGCAGATATCCATGTTAAAAGATTCAGCTATGTAGAAAACACTGGTCCAATGTGTCTTTTCATAAAAAGAGCTGACTCCTGCAGGCTATCCAGGTCAGGCCTTTAGAGACACAGTCTTGCCCTCGGCTTCCTGCGTTTCATTGCCAACAGAACCGTAACTGATGGCCTGCAGTGGGTTTCAGGTAGCTAGAACACACTCACATCCCCACATGCTCACAAATGCAGGCCCCCAGTGAGCAGTCAGCGAAAGTACAGAGTGCCTTTTCCCTATCAGAGTATCTCTGAGACTCAGGTTTCCCTCAGCTCATGCTGCCCCTGCTATCTGCAGGATGAAAGAAACTGGAAAAGAGCGAGTGAGTGAAATGGTGTTTTCAGATGAGGGGGATTTATTTGAATCGCAGGGGACAGACATCGCATTCTACAGGCTTGAGTAAAGGATCTATCATTCTCTTGAAGTGTACATTTCAAAGTATCTTTCAGCCCATATGGTGCATGTAAGCAAATTTAGCCCTTTTGAGTTTTTCATGGTGTCACAAAGACAAATACGTTTACATGCAGTACTGTGCAAAGTCTTGAGCCACCCCTCATTTCTTTATATTTTGCTTTGAATCACTTTGTTGGTCTATCAAATTGTCTCATCTTTGGTATATTGAGTAGATCAAATGACTGAAATGGGAATAAAAGTTTTACAGTGACAGGCTACGAAGTACCTAAAGATACAAGAGCCTAGATAAAGAAGTTCCAACCACTCAGCATTCAGCACCAGCAGTATACTGATCACCGCTTGATCATCTGGAAACATCTGCTCCTGGTTCTTCACTGGTTCAGGACTTCAGTTAGATGCTCTTTGTTCTGCTTGAACGATTCAAACATAGTTCAGTGTGTGTCTTAACCAACAGAAACATTCCTCTGAAAATGGTCAGGTTCAGAGACTGGACTGGAAATATGAGTCTTTGAAAGTCCTTCAGGAAGCCTGGAGAACTGTTCCTCAAGACCTTTTCCACAGTACTTTACATCCACTTGTTCAGGCTACAGCAGTTTCGCACCCCAATCTGTACTGAAGTGTTCAGAACAAATATCATTTATAAATCTTTTATAAATAAATACATTTTCTAAATAAAGTTTTAAAGGCACAGTTACAGCCTGTTTGATTCCAGAGGACGGAGATTGTAAAATGAGCTTGTAAAAATGGATTACAGTTAACCTCTTAGAAAGGAAAAAAAATAAAACGCAAGAAAGGGGTATAGTAAGAGCCCTATAATAGTTAACCCTTTATTAGCAACTCTGGCCCAACCTACCCTACAAGGTCAGGACCCATTGGAGGTTCTAAACCTTTATTACAGTGTTCTATGACTGAGTTTGTGTTGTAGTCCTTGTACTTTTTGGCTGTAGGTTGTAACAAGGGAGATTTAAGGGGTTAAGTGCTAGTTTGCGTTGGTGCGTCTGTTGCATCCTCCTGGTTTTAGACCTTCTAACAAGGCGTCCTTGGGCCGCGGGTTTTTAGCTGCAGAGGACAGATGCGCTGACAGCACTATTAAGCTAATTGTGAGGTGTGAAAGGATATTTACTGAAACTCAAGAGTTGGATGAGCAGACTGTAATTTAATTAAGCGAGATCCATTAAGTTCATGAAGACGAGCTTGGCTGAGCCGTGTGCTATAGGAAGAGCCGAGCTGCTTCCCGGGCGGAAGCCTTTTAAAAAGTCAAGGCACTGCTGGAGTGGAAAATTAGCCCGCAGACACAGCGCGCGGTTTGATTAATCTACGCTCGCCTGTACAGGATGGTGGAAATTACGATCATATTACAAGAGCAACTTAATTTTGCTCTCTTTCTTTCTGCCGGCTGCTTGTCTGGGTTAATGTACGATGCATATTCTAATAATATTTAAGCTTAATGTGGGTACAGCTACACTTTTTAAAGCACTTTAAAGAAACTTTTGGGTGGGCGTGATGTTTACACCACATAACCCATGATATGACAAGTGTTTTATACTAATTATTATCATTAAGGATGTCTTACATTAGGAATGTGTCATTAAACAGCTTCTCAGTTCTCTTTTTGTATGAAGCTGTTCATCAAACTTGACAATAGAAATTAGAATATTATTACAAACACTACCAGTGTAGACATTCTGCATTTGAATGTAGAAAGTACTAAAATACACTCAAGACTCTTTGCAAATAAATACTTTTACATTATGTTCACCTTTTGAGTTCCTTGAATAGCCAGAAAATGTCATTTTTTTATTCATTACTACTGACCTATTAAAAGCCACCCGATATAATTATAATCGTAATTATAATGTAGAGCACCAGACAAGTGTTAAATATTTAAGAAGCTATTAAGCAACAGCCAATGAGATGAAACAGTGAACGAGTGTGTTTAAAGTTAAAGGACAGTCTAGAATTTGACTCTGCATCACCAACAACCAGTTAATAGGAGTCAGACCTGCACTGTTACAGATTCTCTCATCAGGAAACTGGGTTAATTTGACATATTTTCATTTATAGTTGTTCACTCAGCAACTTTCCAGTGTTTAACAAGAATAAAATCTGCAGTTAATGAAATACATGGTAAAGCCTGTCTTGTGCAAAAACTTCTGACTGGTAGTGACTTTAATATTTCAATATTTTTTTAAATAGTAAACTTCTAGCCAGCTTTCTTTTGCTTATGGCAATTAAGACAATGCTAAAGAGGTTCAGGTATCAGAATGAAAAATGTAGTCAATATATCTAGGACCTACATATGAGAGACTTCTATATTCAAGTCCACTGAGACGCTGAGCTAGTTTGACCAGAGCACTGAAGTCACCGATTTTCTGTGATAAAACACCATTTCACACTCACACTGTGCCTTTGATGCTTGGGAAAGTTGTAATATCAGGCTTCCTCTCCTTTACGCACAAAGATCTCTCATGTAACAGAGATCAGTGTAGTATTAGACACATGACTGAGAGAAACAGAAACAGGACTAAACAGGACTAGAAATGTAATTTATCTACTTTACAAACTTTAGTAGGGTGAGCGAAACACAACAATCCAAAACCGGACACCTGGCAACCCTAGTTAGATACACAAGTGTTGCTCAGAAACAAAAGCAGATGTATAGAACTGGAAGCAAATAATGTAAAGTTAATAAATCTGCTGAACCTGATCTTTAACTATCACTATGAAACCAGAGCTGCAGCCTACAGGAGGTAATAAACTGTCTATCTATCACACTATCACAGCTACTACTACATTATAGTTATAATTATATTAGGGGATGTTTTATAGGTCAGTATTGGTTAATACTAGGGGTGTAACGATGTACGATATTAAACCGAAATCGCAACACGCAGATCCATGAACATGTCTTGCGGTGTGAGAAAGACACAATCCTTCCCATCCAGATCCAAGGCTACCACTTCTGTTAGCTCTCACCGCTAAGGGGGCTGGAAAGTACACCTCCTAATAAACCCTTTTTACACCGTGATTGGTATATTTTCACGTCAATTTCAGGCAGTAACCAATAGTAGAGGTTGTTACGATTCAAACGCGCCCTCCTGCGAGTCTTTCTGGAGACGCGTGTGTGCGAGCTGAATTTCTTCAAATGTAAGTAAAAGGAAATTGTGTCTATAAGCTGGCTGGTTGTGATAAAACTGCTGGGGAGTTTGTTTGTAAGACTTTTGGCCAGCTGGGGAGGAGCATCTTTTTAGTTTTGGACAATGAAGAATCGATTGTGCGGCCTCCTGTGGCGATTCCTTGAATGCAAAAGAAGCGATGTCGAAGCATTTATTGATTCATAATTCTGTGGTAAACCCCCCCCACCGCCCCCAAAAGATACGAACCCAATCGTGGGTCAACAATCGTGAACTGAACCGAATAGTGGATTTGGAGTGTTGTGAAGATACTGTAAATATATTTACACGAGTGTTAAATATTTAACGAGCTATTAAGTGATGGCCAGTTGGATGAAACAGTGCACATATTTTCATTTATAGTTGTTCACTCAACAACTTTCCAATGAAAAATCTGACGTTTATGAAATTCAAGATTCAAGATTCTTTAGTTGTCATATACACACTTATACAAGTAGAATGAGCAGTGAAATGTACCACAAATAACCCCTAAAGCTCAAAATAGAACAATTTGTCTGAAGGTTACTTAAAGAGAGATAGAGGAAAAAATATAAATAGACCTAAAAATAAAATAAAAATATTCTGTGTAATAAAAGAAATGAGTGGTAAAAACCTGTGGTGTGTAAAAACTTTAGTGTAGTTTGTTAAATACTCTTGACAGTCTTGAACATTGCTGCTGTAGAGGAAGATGAAAGATGCTGACTGCATACGGACTGCCTTTCTCACTGGGACGTAGTAATGTAATGATAATGCAAGCTAAATATTATTAAATATTGAGTATAAAAGTTTATTTTTTTCAAATTCCAACCAAAAATTGCTTTGGGGTCCGGTGAGGGGGGATTTAAAACACACCTATGTTTTAGCGTCCTGTAGGAGTTGTATTGTATTTGGATTATATTTTCAAAGCTGGGTTTATTCATAAGGGGCTTAACAGATGCTCCTAGAAAAGCACGTGTGGCACTGAGGGATTTGTGCAGGAATATTAGATGCGTCCTCTTATCTCATCTCGTCTCATTTCAGAAAGTCTCAGAATAATTTATGCACAGGTTTCGTCTGTATAAAGCTACAGTCGTCTTGTTCCCCTGTGTTCCAGCAGAGCGTCTGATCGTTTAGAGGCGTCACAAACTGACCAGTAACTCTTCCTACCCTCGGTCCACTCCGTTGCCTTGAGTGGTCCAGCTGGAGATAGAACAACGTCAAAGCTGGATGCTTAAGCTTCATGGTGACAAGAGACATCAGACTGATCTTCCAAGTGTGGCTTAGAGCAAAAACACAGAACGGCTGGCTGGTCACCCTCCTTTACTTATTCATAGGAGAGCTATTCATATACAGTACAGGAGCCAGAGACAGAGAGAGAGCAGAGACGTGTAGGCATCAATATTCCAGCCTCGCTTGGCCTGAAAGTGCAGTGGGAGGTGAAAATAGCTGGTCCAGGAGACCAGACTGTCTGAACTTTTCAAAGCTGTCATTTTTAAAGGACCAGGGTTTAAGAGGTTTTATTTGAAGCAGGAGAGGAGATGGTGCGACACAGCCCATCCTCCCACTACCACTCAGTGATACAATGACCTTTATATATCCTTCATAAAGCTGGAGAAGTTTAAGTATTCTGTGAGGCGTAACCCTAATAAATTTCATGACAATCTTTTATAACAATTTTCAAATCTCATTCAACCATACCTCAGTTTTCAGCGCCTTCCCCACCTTTTTATCCCTTTATTTATTTATTTGTTCATTTATTTTGTTTCTTTTCTTTTACACTGTTAAAAATATCAGAATATCAGAAGTATTATATAACCTAGATTCACATATCTGAATGACTATGTTTCAGTTTTACTTTTTGTGAATCTTAAACACATCTTCATTAAACATATTAATATATATATATATAATTTTAAAAAATGGTGCAACACAAATAGTCGGTTCACATTCAACGGGAGACGTTTGCATAGCCGGCTTTTCATAACACAGGCCAAACTAACACAAGCCAGTACATATGTTTTATGCAGTTAAACAGGTTCAGGTAGAGCATGCTGCTCCCACCTTCCAGCAACGTGTCTGAGAAACATTTCTTATTTGCCTTCATGGTCATGAAAATAACTTTTAATCACATTGTTTTGACTAATATAGCACAGTTGTGAAGCATACTTATTATTCATATGAACATGATAAATACTTCATGCCTCAGTGTTTTGCAGGCAATCAATGCCTGACTGGACCATTTAGAAGAAAGTTGATTTAATTGTCATTTTTATGATTTTTATGCTTCATTTCTTTTAGTTTTGAATCGGAATCAGAATCAAAAAACTTTATTTATCCCGGAGGAAATTGTTCAAATTTCCTCTGGGATAAATAAAGATCATTTAAAAAGCTGACTGATTAGATTGATGTTAAATAGCTTTTTAGTTATTTATCTGTCCAAATGTACATTATTGCACATGTATATGCATACATAAGGTAATAATTACTCATTGTAGTGTTATTACCATGACACTTTTACAGCAATTGAAGTTTTGCTTTATAACTCACAGGAAAACAGATTTCAGTTTATCTTGCTAATATAAATTTGCCAGTGTTTGACACGTTCTCTATAGTACCAGTGACAAACCCAATGTTACGATGTTCTAGGACTTCTGCAGCACTAGCATTTTTGTCCTATATAGAACCCGCAGTTCTCCATTTACTACAGGTTTTTCATAGTAAATGTTCAAAGAAGCAAGTATTCAATCAAGTAGTTCTATATATAACTACTGACAAGAACCTTTTTTTGAAGATCTCCTTTTTTGAATGATATGAAGTAGTGCTTGAAAGCTTATTTATCCTTTTCGTTCAGTAAATTAAATACTATAAAGAGCTCAGTATAATAAATTATTCAGACAGGTACATAATTATATATGAGATCTTTTAAAACCTTGGACATAAGGGATAATTAGGGTCAGCAGATTCAGTGTGAGTGTGGGTGACCCTGCCATATTGAATAAACGTCAGTCTGGTCGTTTCTGGTATTCACCACGTTTGTGATGTCTCTGCCAAAGGAGATTCTGAGGATCTTACAAAACGGTTGTTGAGGCTGAATGAGGCAACAAAACAGTTTCTGTGGAGTTTAGACAGAATCTGTCAGACAAACACCATTGTTACTCTCATTAGAGTGATTCACATGCATACACTATGTGGACAAAAGTATTGGGACACACTTGTTTTCAGGGTTTGGGCCCTTACTTCCAGAGAAGATCAATATCAATGTTTCAGCAGTACAAGACACTTTAGAGACCACCATGCTTCCAACTTTGTGGACCCAGTTTGGGGAAGAACCTTTTCTATTCCAGCATGACTGTGTCCCAGTGCACAAAGCGAGCTCCATAAAGACGTGACTGGAGGAGTTCAGTGTAGAAGAACTTGTGACTGAGTCCTGACCTCAAACCCATCCAGCACTTTTGGGATGAACTGGAACGGAGATTGTGATCCAGACCTTCTCGTCCAACATCAGTGTCTGAACCTCATAAATGCTACAGAATGAATGGGCACAAATTCCCACAGAAACTACAAAAACTTGTGGAAATACTTCCAAATAGAGTGGATGCAGTTTTAGCTGCAAAGGGGGACCAACTCCATATTAAAGTTTATGGATTTGAATGTAGTGTCACTTGGCGTAATGGTCAGGTGTCCCAATACTTTTGTCCATATATTGTAGAGAAACATTTTCTGTATCAAATACATGTATGTTGTCTAAAAACATTTACTCAATGTGGACATTAAAAGATATATATATTTGCGAAACTTGAAACGACACTGCATTTTTGCCACTGCATTTGTGATTAGGCAGAACTCTGTGATGTTTATCATTCTCACCACAGTTTGCTGATAAGAGGCACCAAAAGGTGCTCTTTTATCACTTTACTCTCATCATCGTTTCTGATTCTGATAGATAAGAATCCAAATCTGATAAAACAGCATTATTTTGTAAATGCAAAGACACTGGAACGTCTTGCAGTACTTTAATCCTCTGGGCACAGCACAACCTTTTCTTTAACATATATGAGCACTTTGTTTGATACCTTCTGTGTGTGCATGTGTGTGTGTGCAGGAACGGGAGCTGCTGAGTCGTATCTCGGACCTGCAGGAAGAAGTGGCCCGCAGGAAGAACCACATCGCCGACCTGGACCATGAGATCCACACCCTCAACGAGAACATCAGCACCCTCACCAAAGAGCTGGAGCTGAAGGGCAAGGAGGTGCTGAAGATCCGCAGCGAAGCCAACCAGCAGATCAGGTGCGGGTCTGTTTGTGTGTGTGTGTGTGTGTGTGTGTGTGCTTGTACGTACAGTACTGTGCAAACGTCTTAGGCACCTGCAAAAATAATATTTAAAAACTATTAGGTGAGGAGTTTTTTCACAGTAATATTTGTTTTCACATATGAATAAATATACAAAATAAATCTAAAACAAGTACAAATAACATTATGCCGTAAACAGTGATTTTATGTACAGTATGGGTTGTCTGATGGTTAGGGAGTTAAACAAAGACTCGAATCCCAGGACTGCCTGTGGCACCACTGAGGTTCACTTGAGCTGGGTACCTTCACCGCACACTGCTCCCCATGCACCATTTGTGGCTGCCCACTGCTTCACTCAGGTGAATGGGTAAAATACACAGGATTCTGGGATCAATATAGTACGTAAAATAAATTTTTAAAACATCAGTGAGTTCTTGTGGAAGACCAGTATTACTTGTAGTTTCCATCAGAAACCTGCCCTTCATTAAATTAGATCAGGAGCTGAGTTTCACAGTCCAAATAACGGCTGGAGGAACCTGTACCGAACCTGTGTTTTTCACTATACGCGGGTGCTCTTGGAGCGCAACCCACGCAAAAAGCGAGGGATTACTGTATTAGAATTGATTCTAAACAATTCTAATATTTTTTTTTTTTTTGTTTGCTTATTTACTTGACATTTACTTGTCTTTACTTGTACCAATGTGTAAACAGTCACACTTCATTTGTCATTTGAGTGGTGCACACTGTGCATTTTTGCAGACAGCTGAGTCTATTTTGTGTTGTTTTGGATAGTAGAGATAGTATTCAGACGAATTAAATCCGGTGTGCTTGAGCAGAAAAATAACCAAACTGTGCCGAACTCTTGCCCTGAAGGACCAAAACTGACCCATGGCCTACATGCAAACCGCACTGTTTTCTCTCTGGCTCCTTCCTTCATCCACCCACTCAGAAACACACTGACTTTTCCCACTGTTGTCTTTGCCCGTGGTGCACTTGTCACATTAATATTTCGAGTAGCCAGCGGAGCTGCCGGTAATGAGGCTTGTCAGTGCCTGGTGTCGTTTCATTTATGAATGGTGGATGTTTCAGATTTCAGCAGGCAAAAATTGATTTGGCAATTATAGAAAACTTTTGAGATACTGCGGGATGTTTCAGTTCGTCTAAGTAGCACTCAGGACCAAGGTCACAAGCCTGGTTATTCAGATTCATTTCAGGGAGGAAAGATGCAGGGGAGTGTGCCAGTTTACACTGCATACAGTCCTGGGCAGAAGTCTTAGGAACCTAAACAAATTGTATAAAGTAGGGCTGTAACGGTAACCATAATTGAGACACTCAGATCCACCTGAATGCGACACACCCCTTCCAACTCTCAGAGTCATCCTTCCCGTCTAGATCCACACTACCACATCTTTTCTGTCCCCCCTCTGCTAGGGGGTTGGACCCATATACAGGTTCCACCCAGAAACATATGTTTTTTATTGTAATAGGAGGATTTTCGTGTCAATTTCTTTTCTTTAACCAATAGCTGAGGGTCTTAGGGTTTAAAGAGCCCTCCAACAAGTTTAAAAACACATGAGCACGGACGTACTTCTTTGTTTGCTGAATGTATTCGCTGTGTGTACATGGAAGTTATGACACTGGGCTTAAAAGTGTCTATAAGCTCGCTGGGTTGTGATAAAACCGCTTTGGAGTTTCTGTGTAATTGTTTTATTGAGTTTTGTGGGCTCCAGGCAGATGGGCGGAGCATTTTTTTGTTTGAGAGACTCCTCCAACTCGACTCCTCTGTGTGGTTCTGCATTAATGGAAAGGAAGCAGTATTTAAGCGTTTATTGATTTATAGTTTTGTAGTAAAGATAAGGTGTCTCTAAACAAAATGGCAACTCAAAATTTTTCATCTCCTCCACCCCCGCCCCCCAAAAGAATCGTGATACAAGCTGATGCGTGGGTCAGAAATCACGATACGAACCGAATCGAGGGCTTTGCGTATCGTAATTTCTACCATATATACACAGTAAAAATATCCAATACCGTGGCGCAACACAAGAACAGAACAAGACCAAGTGCAAACAGGACAAAGAGCTAGAAAGAAGAACACAAGAGCAACAATACAACTAAATGAGACAAGACAAGACAACATCCAGTTCAACAGCTACAGTGAGGATAAATACAGAATTTTGATCAGTACTGTATTCTAGCAGCAGAAATGCAAAAATATAAATGCAAGACAGCAATAAATATGACTGAGAAATTTGTAGCAGCATCATGACAGAGTGTGCAGTATTCAAAAACAGTATTTTAGCAGGTAACCACAGTAAGTGTATCATAGTCACTGTAAGTGTAAAATACATCGAATATCGTCTTGTGTGTGTGTGGAGTTTGCATGTTCACCTCGCGGTGGGTGTGTTTCCTCTGGGTTCTCCGGGTTTCTCCCACAGTCCAAAGATATGCTGTCAGGTGAACTGGGGATTAAAAACTGACCGTAGGTGTGAGTGTGTGAGTGAATGGTGTGTGTGTGTGTGTGTGTGTGTGTGTGTGTGTGTGTTATAAACAAATGAAAGAGAATTCTATAAAAATTCTACAATACCTTGTATAATAAAATCTAACAGGAGTTTGGGTCCAGACACCTCTACTCCAGCACTAGCAATTGAATGGATTTGTTCAGTTCCATCAACTGATTTAATTAAGTGAAACACTAATTAGTCACACCAGCTATTGAGTGATGACTGTAAATGATACGGAGTTTCCCAGAGGGGAGGTTTGGAAACGGTCTTAAAAATCAGTGAAATCAATACTTACTGCATATAATAATATCTGTGTTTATTCTGTTTCCGTTTTGCTGAGAATAAACTGTGCACTGTGTATTGCCTTTGTTGAGTGATGTGAAACGTACAGTCTGAGAAAGAGGCCTTATTTTCACAGTGCCTGTGATATTAATATTTCAGTGTTTTATGAATAAGTAATGTAGACTGATGCCACGTTCTGATCAGAACGAGAGCCGTAAATTACAAAAGTGATGCTTCCATGTGCATATACTGTGTGTGTATGAGGGCGCATGTATGTTTTGTGTCAGTTTGGGTTCATGTTATGTAGCTAATGCATACATGTGCTTCAAACAGAGCACTTTTCACTTCCTATTATATAACATGAGAGCGAATCCTGAGCCAAAAATAGCAAATAAATAAAGAATCCCGCCTGGTCCCCTGAGGAGATGTACACTGGGAACGCAGCAGAGCCTCTCCGAGCATACGTGCACATGTATGAATCTGTGTGTGTGTGTGTGTGTGTGTGTGCGCACGCGCGCGTGTGTGCGTGTGCATGGACGCTCTGATGCATCTGTAAGTGGGTGTATAAACGCGTTAAAGCTGTACGATTTACTCCATGCACCATGAAGCAAAAGTGCTGGAGAAGAAACTTTTGACAGTCATGAATAGAAATCAATAAATAAACAGAAGGAAGAGTCTAAACCAGTGATACCCTCCCACTGAGCCTGACATGAATTATACACACCTTTCTTCGAGAGGGCAGCAGTTATTGAGGAAAAACTGAATAACTGTGATGTGTTTTGGTTTTCAGGGCTCATGAGCAGGACCTGTGTAAGAAGCACGAGAGAGAGATGGCAGAGCTGAACGCGCTGCACAACAGAGACACCCAGAACATGCTGTCTGACTTCAACAAGGCCCAAGAACTCCTCAAGGACAAAATCTCTGCCCTGCAGATCCTGTGAGTGTACACATATGCTGTGTGTGTGTGTGTGTGTGTGTGTGTGTGTGTGTGTGTGTGTGTGTGTGTGTGTGTGTGTGTGTGTGTGTG
>JBBPDC010024153.1:0-12652 GCA_037974485.1 Hemigrammopetersius urotaenia | reverse complement strand
TGTGTGTGTGTGTGTGTGTGTGTGTGTGTGTGTGTGTGTGTGTGTGTGTGTGTGTGTGTGTGTGTGTGCATGTTTGTGTGTACAGAGAGCACATGTAGCAGAACTAAAGTAATATGTGAGAAGGCTATTAGTGTTAGATTTCGCTCAGCCTTTAAGCAAGTGCACACACGGCTTTGAAACCTGAACTGTTTCTACATGCCCCATCAGCAAATACTCTGAGCTTCGTCACTCTGAGATGTTTGTTTTGGTTCTCAAACTTCCTCTTTTTTTGTTCTCAGTAAAGTGAGAAATAATTGAGGTAACTGGTGGAGCAGATGATGGATGGTGCTGCTGAAACGAGAGAGCAAGCTTTCGGCACTAAAAGACTAATCCAACTCTTTATTCCTCAATAGAAAAAAGATTTGTTGAAGAGAAATCTATTGAGGGAGGTGAGAAAATAAATGAAGACTTGGCATTAATTTGAGTTTTGGTATATGTGAGTGTATTCAAATGACTGTGACCAGGACAATTTTATACATTTAAACACACAGTTGTGTGTCTTTAGGAGTGTGAGCATGAATGATGGTGTGCAGGGAGGAACTGTTTCCAATGAAAGGAAGGTTTCTCCAATATGCCAGAAAGTGTGAGATAAGTCTTCTGTACTTGTGCATGTCCACATTTCACAAGAGTCACCTCTGCTCTGATAGGCTGAAGATTGGTCTTCTTTGTTGGACTAGAGTCTGGTCTGCTCTACTGGGTTAGGGTATAGTCTGCTTCTTTGATTGAGTGGAGTATGGTCTAATTTGATGGACTGGAGTCTAGTCTGCTTTGAAAGACCAAAGTCTGTCCTACCTTGATAGACTGGGGTCTGATCTAATTTGATGGATTGGAGTCTGGTCTGCTGTGATGGACTAGGCTACTTTGATGGACAAGGTCTGTTTTGCCCTGATGGACAGGAGTCTTGTCTGCTCTGATGGAATACAGTCTGATCTGATGAGCTAGGCTCTATAGCCTAAATACTGAAGTTGAAGTTTCAACTTCAGTATTTAGGCTATAGAGCCTAGCTCTTCAGATCAGACTGTATTCCATCAGAGCAGACCAGAGCAGAGCAGACCAGACCACTAAATACCGGTGTATTCTGATGGACAGGAGTCTTGTCTTCTGTGATAGAGCTTTGATGATGGGCTATAGTATGCTCCACTGTGATGAATTATAGACCATTGTATTCTGACTGTCTAGACTTTGGCCGTTTTGGTGAACTAAAGTGTGCTCTGACAACTTTGTCTAAACTGCTGTGATTGCCTACAGCCTGGCCTTCTCTGAGTGGTGGATCTCTTGCTATTGTCCAATTAGACTATCCTACCTGCTTTGACCGTCTTTTGCCATAATTTCTACTGCCCCTTCCGTACCTGTCTATGAATTTGGTTGCGTTCATGCTGGGGTGCCAGGCATACCATACTAGTCTGGTCTGCTTTGACCAACCAGAACCTGCTTTGGCTAACATTAGTTGATTATAATGATCACCTAATTCCAGATAATTGATCTACCAATCTATGGATAAAAAATGAGTCAACATTGTTCGTCATTATCACCTGGTCATTAAAGTCCCTAAATTGTCCTTGTTACACAAGCTACTTTACTCTGAGGCTCACATACAGTGTACGTGTGTATGAGTGTGTGTGAGCCACTGTAGCCGGACAGCGGATGCCGTTTTGGACACTAGGTGCCTTTTTGACAACAGGAGCCATTCAGTCCCTGCTGAGCGACTTGGCCAAGTGGCAAATGAGTTGGATACAGAGGCTCTGTGTCTCACAATCAGGACAAAACGAGCCTGGCCACACGTACCCTATGCAGCAAGATCAGATACAGATGTGGGGCATCATGGGAAAGCAAGGGAAAGAGAACTGAAGAGAAGGGAGTAGTAATTTTAATATTTTAATATTTCTAATATGATATTTGTAAAACCAGTTGAACTATTTAATGTGACGAACCTACCCAAAGACATTTGTAATTGTTGAACAGGAGTGGCATGTCAGGTTGGATGTAGAATTTGAATAGCTTCACTTTTGACTGTGCTTGTTTGAGAGCAGCACATTTTTAGGCATAATTATTGGTAATTACAATCAAAGTGATCAAATGTTTATTTATCAGCTGCTAATATATGGTGCACTGTTGTTCAGAGCACCACACCTGCACATACATTACTAAGTATGTATTTTGATCTAATGATAAACAGAGTTGCCAGATTTCTGAGTTCTTTCCTTGAATACTTTTAAACAAGCTTGGTCAGCTCTGAGTGGTGTGGATCTTGTCCTTTTATCCAATTGTTACCCAAGTAGTAAGAGTTTTCTATACCTTGTTAAACACCCCAGTATCCCTCCAGGAGTAAGAATATTCTTCAAACCAAAAATGTCCAGCCCAAAGTGATCCTTTGGTTAGAAACTGACCACTTAAAAGGGCTAAAGAGTAGCTGCATCAACAGCTACTGTACAGTATGTAAACACAATCCTGAAACACCGCCTAATGCACCTGTTACACCTGTTCCAGTGCCACACTTTTCACCTTGCCAGTACTATGTCAGTGTCGCTAAGAATGATCCACCCTACAAACAGTATCTGGTCAATGATGGTCCCGATCCATTGATGAATGTAAGGCAAATGTAACCATAAGGTAGGTGTACATTTGGATATTCCCAAAGCAGCAGGTGCAGTTGCTCTATGTAACAGTAGGGGGCAGTGTTATCTTAGGCTGCTGGTCAGTGGCCAGGGCGGAGAATTGAGGTCAGCAGCTATGCTGATGTATGTCAGTGAGGATCACTTTGTTGCAACACCCTCACCACAGCTACACCCCAAACTCCATGCTGTTCGTGTCTGGGGAATAAGCAGGCCAGCATCACCAACATCACGCAATTCCTGCGGTAACAAACAGACACACGCTGCTCAGCCGACGCCTGTAATTTGTCCCGAAACAGAACCGTCCCCATCGAGACAGGATACATGCTCGTGTTTTATTCATACTCCTGGCTCATCCTTCACCACCAGTGCAAACACGACTAGTGATTCAACACCAGTTCTGAGGTATCCCAGCAGACAATGGTTAGTATCCCAGCAGACCATGGGTAAAAAGCTATGTGTGGGGTAGTGGATTTAGCAGACTTTTTTGTTTTCATCTTGACAATACATGGCACATTTTGATCCACTAGCAAACCAAAAATCAGCTCATAAATATTAACATGCCTTCAACAAGCCCATGACATGCGGAGTCTTCAAGGACATTGGTCATAATATAGAGAGTAACAGGTTGTTAGAAGATGTAGAAGTTACTGGGATGTACATGCACAAAATTACCAGGAGCACAAATAAACTATTAGGGGTGAAGAGATGGAGAAAGGATTGGACACTCAGGGTTAAAAAATATTCACCCCAAGCACTGATTTGTGTTTTACCCTTGCAGTCTGACAAAACTGAGATACGATGTCTAGCAAAGCAGGTAGCTACCTTGGTGGGCAGGGAGGATCCTTGCTAACTTTAGCTTGTAGCTTGTTGTCCTCCTCGTTTGATGAATCCTATCTGCCATTTGAGTAATTTTCTCTATTTCTTCCTTATGCATTGATCAGAAAGAATCCACAAAGCAATTATTCTTCCACCTTTAAGATGCATCAGAAGGGGGCTTTAAACTGAAGAAACTTCAGCAGCACCACTGTAAGGAGTGAGTTTGCATGTTTACAACACATGCATCAACGGTCAAAATGTCAGATTGTCCCTTTAACCTTCTAAAATATAAAGAAAATGCTAGGAAAAATCCAGGTCTCCAGGATTGGGATTAGGAGTTACTGATGTATTCCCACCTCAAACACACCTGATCAAACTCAGCAGCTACTTATCAAGACATTCAAAAGCTTGAGCATGTGTTTTTGGGGGTTACAGCGGGTGTCTAGGACTGGAGCTGAGAACCGCTGATTTACAGTTTGAGGGCAGGCCAGCGCTGGGGGGTTGCTGCAGGAGGCTGATCCCGTAGACAGGAAGCAGCTGTTCTTCAGTAAGATGGACTCCACATGGGGATTCTCCAACATCCCAAATCTTTCTTCTAACCTCAAGGTCACATGCAGAAGGGGCATGTTTAACGACAGTAAAAAAACGTGAGGCAATTTATCGATGATGAATTGTGACAGGGCTTTTTATATTCCCTCAGATTCCCTGATGGAGTGTCTCATGCCAGGACATGACAGTGCACTAATTATCCATTCCTAAATGGCTTTGGATGAAATGGCCCTTTGGAAAAGTCTCTTAGTTTGTCTTAGTAAACACAGAGTACCTTGTCATGGCTGTTAACCCATTGGCTCTTGGTGCCTGAGGGACCACTGACCTGGGTTTAATGCCCTCCAATTGTGAATATACCTCATTGGGCTGATAAAGAATGGAATAATTTGTTCATAATTGAATCTGCTGGTAGAATGGAGACCAGAGTACAATAGAGGGGCTGCCAAAGACTTTTTGAAACTCTCTGAAGCCAAATGACCACACAGAGAGTTTAGTAGCTTGCTAAATGGTTGCAAAGTGCTAAATGATCTGTTTACACGCAAATGGAGCTAAGAGACCACAGCATTCATTTTCTTCCAGATCAGATGGGGAGCGATAAGGAAATTAGATTCAATTAAGGAATAAAGGATTGTATCACTGGTCCCCTGGTGACATGGTCTTGTGGCAAGGCATGTGGAAAAACACAACCTTTTGCTACACCTGGGCCAGTTTTGGCCCACAATATACTTGCTATTGTCATAACTGTACTGTAAGTGCCTTAATGGGGCCATATTTATCTCCTGAGTACATGTACATTCACCATTTACATTTGCAGTATTTGACAGATGCTCTTATCCAGAGCAACATACACCTGTGCTTTGTGGTCCACAACAAAACATTAAACATTAATCACACTAGTAAACTTCAAATTAATCAGAATCAGAGGAAATTGCTTAAGAGCTTCTAGAAGACTGCAATTCTACCGCAGATCACACACACGTTTTCTCCCTTTAATTGGTGTTATTACAGTATATGAAGGTTATATAAATGTTTTCACACTAGAAAATCTGGATTAACAGATCTTTAAAGAAACGTCCCTTAAAAAGTACGGAACCTTGAATTGTTTTTTTCATGGCATCTCTCCAAAGAATCAATGTTGCTGTGGTGTTTCTGACCATAATTTCCCTCCAATGGTGAAGGATTTGTTTGCAGAATATATTTCTTTCTGGTGTGTCCAGAAATCCCTGACACTGAGCTTTGAAGCCTTGCTGTCTGCTCTTGCTGCCTCCGCTGTCTGTGGAGCGGTGAGAAACACCACATGATCTCTGTAAAAGGAAATCAGAACCACACCTTGGCCAGTGTTCAGCATCGTGCGGAAATTGGCATGTCCTGCTGCAGGATGGCTCGAGGCCCGCTGGCCCAGTCCAGCTGCAGAATGGCCTACATTAGACCGTAGACACAAATGCTTTGGTTTGGAGATGCTGGAGAGCTGAAGAGAAGATGTCAGAGGACGTCCCAGCACCAGCGGAGGCCTCCTTTGCTCCCAGAGTGTGAGGGCTCCTGCGTAAATCAGAGTGACACACCTGCTGAGAAAGGCATGCACTTCAAAAGAACTGGTACGGACTCTCCCCAAACTGGGGCGCGGTTTACCATCTCACTTTTTTTTTCAGGAAAGAAAGATGAGGACAAAGAGATGGAGAAATAAAAGGGGAGAAGGGGAGAGAAAAGGCTGAATGTATCGAGCTGGTAGGGGTCCAGTGTGGAAAGGGGCACCATATAAAACATGGCTATCCAACATTTAGTGGGGTCAGGGTGGGAAGCCTGCATTTAGCTTGTCAAAAGGGCCGTGCAACCAGGAGCATATCTTCTGGGGTGTAATGTGAAGGAGGTCACAGGGGGAGGGGGTGCTGAAAAAAAGCGATTTTGTTCTCTATATACACCCGAAAATGGATTCTTTGAAATTGGTCTTCAGTCTTAGGTTGTAACTTCTAATGGGTGCACCTTTAGAGGAACAAGCAATGGTTGTTTATTTAAGCTGTTTCTGTCTACAGGAAATTCGATCACACTTTATTTTAATGGTCATCTTCAGTGAATTTTCAACCGTACAGGTTTAGGTCAACTGTTTAGACAAGTGGACCACCCAACCATAGTGTTACCAATTAAGGTAAAATTGCATTGATTTATCAATAATTATCAATAACAGCCATGAAATTGATAAATGAAATCAATAGTTTTGTGGAAAATAGTTTTGTGGAAAATAAATAAATATGGAAAATAAAATAATCCCCTAGCAGCCATCAACTCCACAATGTATGCATTTTTAAAAAATGTTTGGTTTAGGCCACTTTTTTTTGGTAAAAAGTTTCATGCATCTAATGGTGCACTCATTGCTTTTCTATTAAATACTTTTCTGTTAATGTACCTTTCAGCATTGAATTCTTTAGACATCTGGTTCCTATCACCAGTGGTGTGGACAATTCTACCTCTGCTAGTTTCTATACAATGCGTAATTTACATTTACATTCCTGGTACTTGGTAGAATATTTGACATCAAACCGCTGTGAATGACTGTTTACATCTTAATAGCTGAATTCTGAACAAATTGGAAAAATCAGTGGAATTCCCTCTTATGTTTACATTTTGTTGAGGAACAAAATTGAGGAAAAGTTGAGGAAAAACGATTAAAACCCTTGTTTGAAGAGGTTTTATGGGTTTGCACTTTTTCTGGGGAAAACAAAATGATCCTAGACCAAAGCCAATTTGCAACTGTAATGCACCAGTGGTATTAAATGAAACAATCAGTATTTATCAATGGAGTCTTATTTATAACTATTTTTCTCCAGCCCACCAAGGTTACCACTGGTGATTATTTTTATGAGCTTGTCTCCTAGCACTTTCTCATTTCCGCTGCTGTTCCAGCAATAAATACACACTTCCTCCATTGGATGTGACAGCAGAGAGCCCCAAGCTGCTAGCTCCTCTGTAGAATCTCAGCACGGCCTGTCAGGTGTGTCACATGAGCAACAGTTAGTGTGAGTACGTCACTTTAATTTGCGCAGATCCACAGATGCGGAGGACTGGGTGTTCCACCCACCCTGGAGCTTTCCGTCTGGGCCGGGACACTGCATGCATGCGCATCAGCTGGTGCGTCATCTGTCACAGAAAGGCGTCATTTGTGAAAAACAAACAAAACGATTGCAATGCAATTTTACTTATGAGGGGGGCTGGGGGTGTGTGTGTATGTGTGCGCATGGAGCTGGCCCCTTGCCTGACCTTAAAGTGGAGGATGGAAAAAGGAAAAGAGAAAGTGAATGAGAAGGAGAGAATGAGTGACAGAGAGAGAGGGAGAGAGAGAGACAGGAACAGGCCAAGTTGCCTCAGCATATGGTTCCCATCATGAATAATCCCAGAAGACTGAACAGCAGGAAAAGTGTCCACAAACAGACTGTGTGTTTGTGTGGTGCCAGCCGACCTGCTCTGGAAACGCCAGAACTCAAACACTGAAAAGGTCAGACAAGACTGTGGCCTTAGCAAGGTTCTGACTCAACCGTCTCGGCCAGGGTCATCCACATCCGCTGCTAGAGCTCACGGGCATCACACGATTGGGAACAGCTTCTAAAATGTTTCAGTCCCTCACAATCTACAGAGCACAACATGCCAACTTAATCATTGTTCTTAATCAGCAGCACCTACAAAACCAAAATGCTTCCCCATTTACACTGACTTGTTTGGTTCATGAGGTCTAATTCATCTGTTTCTTGTGACTTTGCATGTTTACTCTACCAAAGCTGTCTTACAAAACCAGTGGTAAAGCCTAAACGTCTTCACGAATAGAGAATTGAAGCCCAAACCCATCCCAATCTGGTCTGACTGCTAAGTTAAAACCCAAACCTGCTTCAGTAGGATTAACTCAGAGTTGATTTATCAAAATTGTCCTTTGATACTAACTGACTGAGAAGGCCCTACTGGGATAAACCTGTGTTTTTCAAATCTGTAATATACAAACTGTGGTTATTATCAGTATGTTTTGGAGGAACTGCTGACAGAAAATAGCGTCCTCTCTCCAACTCCCTGCACTTGTGTTTCTGCAGCTGCTACTTGGAGACACACTTTGAAGGAACTTTACAAAGTAGGGTAAAGATCCGCTGTGATCTGAAGAGACGTCAACATATCCAACTCTTCTGTGGTTTTGGTGAGGGACCCACTCCTCAAAATTCCAGATTAATTCCAAACGCAGCTGACAGTAGGAGAAAAAGTGGAAATAAAGGTTTAGAGAGAAGGAGAGAACGCACTAGACAACAAATTGGAACCCAGCCCAAGTCTAATTATAATCATCAACCCAAACCTGACCTGAAACATGATGATTTGTTGGGCCCCATTAAACTTGGGTCAGGAAGCGAATCTTCACGACTTTTTTAGACAGGTCAACAAAATTTCATACTGATTTCAGACCTGCTTTCAGATTTTTTTCAGTCACATCAACTTTTTGAATTATTTGTAATATTAGATTTGCAATAGACTTGCATGTGTTTTTTATTAAACCGCAGCACCAATCAAGAACTGTTTCAATATTTTCAGTGTGAAGTCAGACAGGCCACACTGTGGCATAGATATAATGATCAGAGTCAGTCAGCTCCCACTGTTTCTTCAAAAACACTCAGCCTATTATTATTATATGATCATTATACCAACTATCATTCAGTATAGAACTAGCTTCATCACAAACACTGTACGTACAGGAAAAACTAAATCAGATTCACAGATCACAGATTCTAAATCAGCATGAAAAACACTACAAAACCCACATAAACGTATCGTATTTTGACCTGCTGACCTGTGTTATCAGTGTATTACAGACACAGACCCTCCTACCTTCTTACTCAACAGAAAAATCAAATTTACTTAAAACCCGAATGCGAGGTGTTCTCAAAACACTGGACCATCCTGAAGTGATGTTACAAGCTAAGCACGATGCCACTATGATGCTTTTTCTTCCAACCTTCATGCTGTCTATCTTCTAAAGGGAAAGAAAGAATCGTGACTCTTAAGGCATCATTGGATCTCTCTGGAAATGTCTAAATATTTAGTCTGAGAACATCCATGGGTCATGAACTGAGCCTTAATCACTGCATGGTGAGAAACATGCTGGAGAAAGGGTTAAACAGCTTTGTCCCAGACCATCCTCAGAATGCGTAAGACTTCAGCTCGTCTGCAGCTGGAGTTATGTAATATCAGCCGGATTACTGTCTGGCCAGCTTGTCAGTGGCGCACAGAAATATAAGCTGCCATTTTGGAAATAGCAATGGCGAACACCCCTGTTGGTCCATCATATGAATGACAGAGTCTCGGCTCCTAAATCCCTCATGTGGTTTACTGTCTCCATGGTGTCAGTAAGGGTATCCCTGTGTTTTGCTCTTGTGGCATGTCTCATTTCATTTTCGCCTGAAGCTGTTTAACAGATACAGGCGCAACCTCTCCATGACCTCTGCTATCATGGGAAAACGGCCGAGTGCCAAGGATACAAGGACAGAGAGAGAGAGAGAGAGAGAGAGAGAGAGAATGAGAGAGAGAGAGAAAGAGAGGGAGAGAGGGTGGGAGCGAATGCATCCCGACATAAGTGCTGTGGGCCACCACTAATCTCTCCATATGATAAGCATGAGGGAGTACAGAGCTCTTTCCTCTGATCTATTAGTGGGTAATAGAGATTGATCACAAAGGTCTCTATTGTAGAACTCAATCAATACAGATGAGGACACACTGACCTCTAAACCACGCTTTGATTTTTAATGCTGTCCTATGAAAAACCATACAGGTGCTCCTTTATTTGAAAAGACCACTGTGGAACAGAAGTGAACCGTAACTTTTACGTCTAAGCTCTCAGTCAGAAAACACACTTCTGTGATCATGCAAAATCCCCTATGGGATTCTAAAAGTATGATAGGGCTAAGCTGTTGGCAATTAACATTTATATGTAGATCATTTTTAATATAGACATCGGAAGTGTGTAAAAGATTCATGCATATTTGACCTTGTGCGTTGCATTTCTAGAATGACTCCTTCAGTAATAAGTCATGATGAGCTGACACTGTTTACTATCTGACAAAAATGCTACTCATGGCCAGCTGCCGCTGCTACTCATGGCCAGTGATGTATGTAGAACTTCTAGAAGGCCTGTGGCTCACTTTGTATGTGATGGAACTGGTTGCTGGTAGTATTTATCTTTCTAAACAACATTTTTCTCTTATTGGACAAGACAGGATCCAATTTCAGTTTCTCTGTGAGATTCTAAAAGCTGTAGTGATTTGTGCAGTCTGATACAAAATAAATCTCTTGTGAAGTGCATATAGCTCCCATTAGTAAGGTACTAAGATAAATACTTTTTTTTTTCTTCAGGTCTCTTTTTGGTAATGATGACTAGGATTTTTTGTGTCACTCTAACAAATATTGTTGAACCTTTACCATTCTGCCCATTGGCTAAACTCTTTGTGGTGTGTTTGAGTGCAACATTGAACCAAAGGCCACTTTCTAGAGGCTACAAGTTATTTCTCTGGTGTGTCTGTACTCTTTAGTGTTTTTATTGTCTCTAAAACCTACCACATGAAAAGTTATCGCACTAAATGTGTCCAAAGCCTGATGCTTAAGGTCTTGTACATTGGATTTGCAACAAGGTTTCAGCCTAAAATGAATGAGTGAAAATGAATTTAGAGGTACATGCATTCGAGGGAGAACAAAACAAAACTTTTTGTTTCATAGGTTTTTTTGTTAAATGCTGTCCAAAGAAGGTCAACTGAGATAAGGTCAAAGCATCTTGGCCAGAATGGCCTTTATCGGGAAATGTATCCAACATACGTGTGTAGGATTTTATCCTTGCCTTGCACTTTTTTACACTGAACACATTTGCGTTCTATTACAAAGACAAGGTCACTGATTCCTGAATGAAAACCTTGAAGAGATCTACAAACACAGCATGATTCCCAAACAGACGTGTCCTTGTAAGTCGACCTTACATTGTAACAGAGCTGGGGACACCAAAGACCTCCTGATTAATTACTGTACAGTAGCAGTCAAAAGTTTTGGCCTCATAGACTGTAACAACTTTCAATGTAGCAAATGTAGCAACTGTAACAATGAACGTAACAATGTACAATAACAGTAGGGACTTCACGGTAATGAAATAGGCTCCAAATGAATTAAATATATTCTACAAACATGGAATAATGTAGCAACCAAAAAAATTTATCTCTCTCTTTTTAGGTTCTTAAAGGTAGCCTCTCTTCGCAGCAGCTTTACACACTCTTAGCATTCTAAGTGAGGGGTATAGTGGAACCACAGTACAGCTGCATCTGACCCCCCCAAAACACACACACTCACACACACACACACACAAACAGAAGTCCAAGGATACACACTCACACACAAACATTTTTCCCAAACTCTGAATCTTGGTCAATGTGTAATCTCTCTGTCTGGAACGGAGCCAGCATGGCTTTTCTCCAGGACTTTAATAACTCAGCGCTGGGCCTCTGCTGTAAATTCAATTACACTCTGCTGGAGTTCAGTTTGGATTTGAAAAAGGGGAAAGAATAGTATTACAACTTTACTATGTATTAGAAAGGCCAAGTAGGTGTTTATTGTTATTTCAACCATCTACACAAGTAGAGTACAGTGAAAAGCAACAACGTTCCTCCAAGACTATGCATCTAATGCAACACTAATATAGAGAATGTCTGCAACAGTATGTAAATAAAGAGAATGTCCTGATGGGAGTTGTTTATATAGGTGCTGTGATTATTGTTTATGGGTAAACACTTTATGTGTGTATACACAGTTCTAGTTTAGGAGTCTGGTGGCCTAGTGAAGAAACTGGTTTTCTGTCCTGGCAGAGAAGGCCCAAATGCTACAGAACCTTCCAGCTGGAAGGAAGGGAAAAAGGGTGTGGAAGGCGTTAGTGGGGTTACCCACATGCTGGTGGCTTTGTGGATGTAGAGTGTGGTGTAGATTTCTGTGACAGAGGAAATGGGACCACACTGACCTTTTTGGTTGTGCTCTCTAGCTGTTGTAGAGTCTTGCAGTCCAAGGCGGTGCATTCCCCGAACCAGAAAGGGATGCAGCTGCTCTCCATAGTCTGTGTAAGATGTGCTCTTGTTAGTCTCCACATGAAAGTAGAGATGCAACTGGGCTTTCCTGGTAATGGAGTTAAGGGTGCCAGTGAGGTTCTCTGTGACTCCACAGGTCTCCACAGTGGAGCTGTTCACCTGTCATGACATGCCCTCCTGAAGTCAACAACCATCTTGTTTGTTTTGTGCACAGTGCTCAGGATGCTGTGTTGTGAGCTATAGGAAGAGATTGCTGACAGGGCTCAACATATATAAAATATACTTCAGATATGACATTTCTACAAATATTTCATCTTTGCTACAGGTTTTTCAATAGTCCTAGAATATGAAAACTTCACTACTGTCACGTTCCGGACCCGTGTAGCCAGGGTCCAGGTCCTTATTTCTGGTTTATTTTTGTTCTGTGTTTTGTACATGCCAGCATTGATGCTGAGGACTCTGAGTTTGTGCCTTATGTTCAGTTATCATGTCTAGGAGTTCTGGTTCTTGTGTTATCCCCATGTCCTTGGTTCTCGTGTGCATCCTCCGTGTTCCTCC
>JBBPDC010024142.1:0-12653 GCA_037974485.1 Hemigrammopetersius urotaenia | reverse complement strand
TGCTGCGCTTTAATAAAAACCGCATGCAGGTCTATTGCAGATCTAATATTACTCAGCATTCAGAAAGTGGATGTGACAGAAAAAAACTGAAAGCAGATCTGAAATCAGCACGAAACACTGGTTTAGGAAAGTTTCTGATCCCAAAAGAACATTTTAAAAAAAATAAAGTGTAGAAGAGCTCTGACCTGTGATGCTGAGCTCTCCCTCCCCCCACACGCTCTGTCTCCGTCTCGAGCTGCAGGGGAAAGAGGTTACAGTATTTGAGACAGTCCTGGAAGAGCCTGCAGGTGGAACTGTTTCTTGTTTCAGATTTTGTCTCCAGGTAGGAGATTATAGTTTCTAGATGATGAAACCTTGCAGAGGCTAAAAGTAATCAGACAGTGTGGACAAAATTCCCAATGCGATTTTCACGCACTGCCCATCAACGGTTTGGAGATGTTTTTAATATAAATCAGCACGTTTGCTATAATCTTCAGCAATATAATCATAATAAACAATCTAATCTGAATACAAATGACATAATTCATCACCCCATAACAAGGAATGGATGTTCTTTCCTTTTCTGAAGAGTATGGAAACTACGCGGCAGAGACTTTTCATTTCCTTTCTTGTGCAAAAACAGCGTATTTGCATACATCTGCCTCTTCATCCTATAGCGTTCAGCCCCTCCATTCACACTGAAGTTAAAAGGAGGTTTTGATTGGGTAGCCAATCAGGTCAGAGCTCATTTACATACATCAGGTTTAAACGTAAATGAACAAAAACAGCCCAATGAACTGCGTGGGTTAAAGAACGGTTAGAAAATGGAAAATTAAAAATGACATGTAACTGTTTTTGGTCCAAAACAAAACTGAATTAATTAATTATATAATTAAACGATTGATTGCTCGTTTGTTTATCTCGTTCTCGTGAACCCAATTTCATGTACTGACTCAGAAGCTGAGCATCTCGTCACACCCCTAACATCCAAATGTCACGAGTGGTCCTCAGACAAAAATCAATCAATCAATCAATCCATTCATTAAATTCCTATATTAATTAATTTAGAAACAAGAAAAAAAACCTATTGTTTTCATGAAAACAACATCAGATGTGCAAATACAGTTACCCCTCAGTTGTTCGCGGATTCAGTCCAACGCGTTTTTTTTTTTTAACCAAAACACAACAACGTCGTTTTACACTATACGCGGGTGCTCTTAGAACGTAAACCCGCGAAAAGTGGCGGATCACTGTAATGCCAACCTCAACCCGCTTTAACTCCTATAGTGATGTCAGAGCTCAGCATCATTCAAACCCTCCAGGTGTTTAAAGCACCTCTGGGCCAAAAGAGTTTCCACACACAATCATGCCAGTATTCAAACCAAGGACGTCACTTTGATGAACATTAAGCTGAGAGTTGCAGAATATATAAACATATAACAAATATATATGCATGAGAAGGGAGAAGGGAAGACGAGTCTAACATTCTGCTCGGCAGGGTGTTTGCATAACAACTGCAGTACGTACTTTTCTGGGCAGGCAGCTGGGGCTGCTGCTCCACTATGACATCCCTGGCTGGTAGAGCTGACACAGCTGTGAGATCAGGGCCGCTGGAGGGAGGCGCGCGGCGTGGAGTGAC
Source organism: Hemigrammopetersius urotaenia (assembly GCA_037974485.1). Classification (NCBI taxonomy): domain Eukaryota; kingdom Metazoa; phylum Chordata; class Actinopteri; order Characiformes; family Alestidae; genus Hemigrammopetersius; species Hemigrammopetersius urotaenia. Next base: position 11,035 of record JBBPDC010024142.1, on the reverse strand, counting down.
AGACTGAATCTGAAGCAGGTAGCACTCAGCTGCAGGAACGGGGCGCCAGGCTACATGCAGCATACTGATAGTGGACTTGACAAGCAACACTGCACCCGGGGGGGGCGGTTTCTCTGTACAGAGCACAAGACACAACAGGGTTTTAAATCAAGACCTGTTTACCTTGTTCACACTGGCTTTACTGTTTCAATAACATAGTCATTCCAATGTAAAGGAATATGCATTCAAAGCATTTCGGAAATGGCAAATCATATAAATAGCAGCAAATCTAAAAAATAATGCCATGCATGAACCTCTCCCTGCTATAAGTGAACTTCAAAAATATGTTTCAGGCCATAAACTTCTCAAAACTATCACAACACTGAATTAAATCCGTTTTATTTATCATGCAGACCCACCAGTGAACCTACACGGCATTGTACATGATTTTATAGGCAATATTGATATTACCTATAATATTGTAAGACAGTGGTAAATCCGAACACAGAAATTCAGTAAACTTTTTCGAGTTTTATTAGGAGACGTATGAACAATAATAAAATGATAATAAATGATCCTAATTTCCCAATTTCTCTGGGACTATTTGTTTTCTCTGGGGACTTTAAAAACTTTAAAAACATTTATTTCAGGCCAAAGGTGTATCTCAGCACTATCATAACACAGTGTCTCAGGCACAATGTAACATACGCTATAATACCTTTCAGTAATTTAGCTTTAAGAAGCTTTGGTTGTGAACAGTTCTGACCAGGGAAGCTGGTTTAGAACAAAGGATTTCACATCAACCCACCCTGAATGACTTTGCATGCATCGGCCGTCCACCAGCCCACAGATATATTTCACACAAAAAAACGTTGTTAAGGTGCTTTCACCTGTTTCCAGGTACCACAGGTCTTTGCAGCAAACTTGGTAGCTCCAGTTCTTTCTGTAGCCGTCCCGCCCGCTCCAGATGTACAGCCGCGTGCCGATGGCGGCAGCGCAGTGACCGGCGCGGGCCCTCGGCCAGCGCCTGCTGTCCTCCTCTCGTGCCGACGGCGGGTGCTGCTGCTGTCGGCTCTCGGGGTTCAGATTTCGCCACGTCAGCGTGTCTAGAGTGAAGTGAGAAATTATAACAATTAGAAAATTAATCAAATTCTGGTATTAAACAAGAACACATGGAGTCGCTTCCTGAACACACCAGGGTGTGAAGGAGGGAGGGAGGTAGATCCAATGCAAATGTTGAGAAACCACACGTCTTCCCTAAACAACACAATGCTCCCATTTGTTTGAGTCCGTGTTGTGCCTCACAGCCGTACAATCCATAAGCGTAGTTTAGGGGGGGCCAGGGGGGGCCAAAATATTTTTTTCACATTGTCTCATTTTATTATCATTATCATAGAAGTTAAATGAGTAAATTATGGATAAGTTCATTGTAATAAAAAATAAAAATGCTCTACTCTCACGAATCTCTAAGTATGGCGTGAGTGGACTTCTCGTTCTGTTCCCGCTTTAACCTGCAGAGATTTGCTAAATAAATCAAATGGATATTCGTCGTTTTTTCAATAAGCCCACAACTAAAACGACGGAGCGTTCTTATTCTGGCACTTCCGATATTTATTCTACTGCCGCTAATACTGACACAGCAATCGAGGCCGTGTCAGAGAACACCCCCGGCCCTGGAACCTGCAGCACCAGTACCGCCAGCGGATTCTTCTACATTAGGAAAGACATAGGCTACGTTTTTTTCCCACTCTTTGTGTAACCTACCAGCCATTGTTAATTTTAAATGTATTTTAATTTAATAACAAATTATACAGGCTACAAATAATTGAAAGTGGAAAATATGGTATACTGTATGTAAAGTGTACCATATTTACCGGTAGGTGCCCCACCCCCCCAGGCAAAAATGTGAAACTCCGCTTATGGTACAATCTCTAACAAACCTGCAATGATTGAGAAACCATCAAACTTAATGGAATATATTTCTTTCCTTACTTTTAGTGTTACTTTGACGCTATTTAGATCTTTTGTATATATTTTTGCACCATCCCATTTCCATCCACCCCTTTATAAATTACTATTTACTGCTCATGCACCTGCTGAGACTTTATCTTCATGGAGGAACAGAAGAGATCTAGAAGGAACATACCCAGGTTCAGCACTGACAGGGAGTTTGAACATATCCACTCTACTCCCACTGCGCTGGGTTTGCCCTCCACCTCCTCAGCAGGCACCCACCCTCCAAACGCATACATCCTGCACACACAGAGGAGGAGCACAACACATAAATATAAAGTATACTGTCCATCCTGTACTGTCTCAGTGTCTTAGTATTCACCTGTTTCAGTCACATGACCCTTTTCTTACCAAATGAAAAGCAAAGGTATAAAGGTCTGTGTATAGAGTCAGATGGAGAACCCCAATTACAAAGATGAGCGTGATGCAGAATCAAATTGCACAATCTGCTCAGCCCTTTAAACAGCTGAAATGAAGCTTATGTTGATTTACTGAAAATGTATGAATAACATGATCAAATAATAGGAAGCTTATAAAATCATTTTATAAAATAATTATAAAATTGCTAAATAAGAAAACAATGAACATGGACATAAACAATTTCACTGATAATAATATACATATTTAATACAACATTGCTGCTGTTATATTAGTATATATAGTAGATTGGTGTTCTGTGTAGACAGGTCACAGGGTCTGTTCTGAACACATTGATGTTTTGTGATGTTACTCGGCAGACAGTAGAGAGTAGAAAAGAAAGAGAGCAGAGAGGTTTTCCTTACTGGTTTCCAATCACATTAGAAGAGTGCAGGCTCCTGGACAGTGGGCGTGGTCCTGTGGTTGCGGGTAAAGACCATGTCATGGTCTCTGAGAGACAACAAGCAATAAGAGACATCTCAGAAAGAGACAGTGTGTGGCTCTAACTGTGTAGCTGTGTATACTGCAAAAGGGTGTTCTCAACTACTGGTGATCTATTACGTGTTCTGAGAAGCAGGATGTAAAATAATTTAATGTATCACAATGATCACGGTCATAATTGATCCCGAAGGAAAAGTGCTTGTGTTACAACTGCACAGACACACTGAGACAAGGGCAATATAAAATATCAAGTTTAAAATACATTCCAATAAATACTGAAAAATACTCTATACCTGCGGCCCCACCAAACGTTTTTGGGCCAAATTTCTGATGTACCGTATCACATGACTTTTTTTCCAAAATAAAAGATCTTTCAAACTCTGATAACACAGATCACCAAAAACCCCAACATGCTCCCCTTAACCAGTTTTTATGCTGATTTCAGATCTGCTTTCATTTTTTTCAGTCATTTCAACTTTTTGAATTAAAAAGTAATATTAGATTTGCAATAGACTTGCATGCGTTTTTTTATTAAACTTCACTCTTATGTTCATAAGCTCTCCATCAAATAAAAAAAAATCTCGTATCTATTTGCTACGTTGTGTTTGAAGCTTACCAATGTCCAGCTGCCACAGGTCTCCTAATCTCCTTCCACACATGCCCCCAAAAATGTAAAGCTTTGGGGTGGAACCACCTTTTCCACTATATGCCACACATGTGTGGGACTCCCTGGGTGAGGGCCCCTGGCCTTTGGTTTCAGGGATGTTCCAGCCTTTCACCCCCGACTGCGTCTGCAGCTCCAGCTCAAAGAAATCATCCAAGTACCTTGAGAGAGGGATTAGGTCACGTGTGCAGACACAGGAGAAAGGCAATGTCAGAAAGAATGTGCGACATCGGGTGATAACCGAGATGTTATACAGGCGAAGGGCCCTAAACCCGGCTCACCGCGGCGTGTTGCCATTTGGATCTTCGCTGTCGTTGGCCATTCCTCCAAACAAGTAGCACTTGTTGCCGTGAAGAGTGAAGCTGTGTCCGATTCGGGGGCAGGGGGGCGAGGCGTTCCTCGGGGAGCGAGGCTTCAGCTTCTTCCACAGCCAACGACTGGCCTGAGAAAGACAAGACGCAACACCTTTCTCTTCCAAAAGTCTAACGTCTGATTCTGACACTGATCTGCTCAGCTGTTTGTGAACGTTTACCAATCTCCATACATTAGAACAGGGGTCACCAATTTTATCCACAAAGGCACAGCGTGGATGCAGGTATTCATCCCAGTCAAACAGAGGCACGTCTGATTCCACTTGTTTTGTCAATCTTTAAATCAGGGCGGCACAATTTTAGTCATTTCTCTTCTCAAACACCTCTGGTTCCACGTGTTTAGCGACTGTGTCTGCTCCAGGACCAGAGCTGGGCCCAACTGCTTTGAAGAGTTTAGTTTAAGCCTTTTCAAATTTCTCTTTGATTGTATTTGTTTGTGCACAGACTCATGGTTGATTCAGGGGCACATTTTACATCATGAGCTCCCAAGTGAATTCAATCCCTGGTTACACCATGACTAACCAATGCCAGGAGCACAGAACCAGCACAGACGGAACTAGCAGTTAGTGTTCTCCTCCAAGTGTGTTGAGCTCTAATAGCTGCGGTGGTGTTTCTCAAGACTCGGAGGAAGCATTTGCAGCAGTCAGCCTCCCAGTGGCATTGGGATGGAATTGGAACATGACTAAATTGGGGAAAATAATAATTTAAAATTATAGCTGCTTTCCTGCTCAATTGGAACGAAGACCTTTGTAGATGAGATGAGACTGGTTGTCTCTTCTGTTAAGTAGTAATAATCCACACAAGGCAAAGGTTAGAGTACAGAAGAGCCAGCAGCTGGTCTCCTTACCTGAAGCTCATACAGGCTGCTGCTGTACTTTCCAAACTCCACCATTCCCCCGAACACCAGGATCCGCGTGCCTTCGCAGACGAAGCCGTGGGCGGCACAGCCGGGGGGGATGTCCCCCCTGACCGCGGGCAGAAACCACTGCTTGGAAACTTGACAGCAGGGGAGAGGAGGGCAAGATGTAAGTACAGCACAACACACAGAACTTAAAAAATTAAAGTACAGTTTTTCTTTGTATCTTCAGTATATGGACATAAGTATTGGGACACCAGGCCATTACACCAACATGGACTTTAATGAGATTGCATCCAAACCCATAGACTTTAACGTGGCCTTGGTGCCCCTTTGCAGCTATAACAGCTTCCACTCTTCCTTGGAGTGTCTTCATTCTGTAGAGGTCAAACACTTTACGAGGACAAACACTGATGTTGGATGAGAAGGTCTGGTTCACAGTCTTCATTCCAGTTCATCTCAAAGGTTGTGGTGGAGGTCAGGACTCTGTGGGGGCCAATCAAGTTCTTTAACACCGAACTCATCCAGCCATGTCTTTATGGTGGACTGGGACACAGTCATTCTAGAACACAACAGGTTCTTCCCCAAAGTGTATCCACAAAGTATGGAAGCATGGTGATGTCCAAAATGTCTAGGTCTGCTGAAGCATTAAGATTGCCCTACACTAGAAGTAATGGAATGCCTGAATTCAAGAATTAAGAGGTGTGTCCCAATACTTTTGTCCACATAGTGTAATAAAATACTTCACACAGTGGGTTGTGCAATACCTTAGACCCTGAGGTATGTGTTGTATAGGCTGTCCACTGCTTAAACTGGTATGAGACACTCCTGCAGCACACTTAAAGTATATTTACCTAAACATGCTCTCACCTGTGTTGTAAACATGCAGCTCCTCTGCTATTCCCTCATTTCCACCCCCAAACACCACTATTAACTCCCGGAGAGCTGCAGCCCGGTGTCCGTGCCGGGCCCGAGGGACGGGGCCGGAGAAGGACTGGACCCGTCTCCAGACTGGAGCCTCGGGAAGCATTATACCTGGAATCAACGCTGGAACAGATGAAACGTTAAATGCAATGCAACACAGAGGAGCTACTTTGTAGCAACATTGAATGTCCCAGAATGTTGCATCTGATTGGTCAGTCCACAGAGGGGTCGTTCCAATCCAGTACGCTATGCCCTGTTCCCTTTATGCTCTGTATAGTTAAGAAAGGATCACCCTTCATTAATTCGCATTGTTACAGCAGTAAAGTGGACAGAACAAGGTAAGAAAGTAATAGCAGCATATAATAAGAATGAGAATATAGAATAAAAGCTATGCCATATAAGTACATATACAAATAATAGTGAAATAAAAGGACATCTGTTTTTAAAAAAAAAAGGCAGTAATGGTAATACAAGGCATGTTCACTTTCTACGTAGTACCGTTTAATATTCTGGTAGAGTGTCAGGTCCAGTGTTGCGGACAGCGTAAGTAGGGGAAGTGAGGAGGGTTCAAAGTGACTGAAGTGGAACATTCCCTCTCACTGTTGTTCTCTGGTTGGTGCCCCGATGCTTATTTTCATTCTACTGCCCCCGAGCGGTTGATTTAAGTTTTTTTTTTAAATTTGACTCATATTTACAATATTCTATATTAACGTTACAAGGTAATTTCCGAATTTCTGAAAAATCTTACCATGTCAAAACCTGCCACGTGTAAGTGATTATGATCAGCTATTATTTCCCTTTATCAATCGCCCTTTCATTAAACTGGAGGGAGACTGAGGGAAACCCTCAATATTATGAATAATTTCTACTTATTTCAGTGACAAAGAAAACATAAAAGGGCAAAGTATAATGTAAGAGTATAGCTATTAAAAATTAATCAAACCAGATATTTGGAATAAACAGATAGACTTGCACAAATGATAAGATAAGATGATAATTTATTAGGCCCACAAGTGGAACATTTGCATTATTACAGCAGAAACTGAACAGAACAAAGGCAAGAGCATCAAAAACAATAGAATACAAGTTATACAAGAGTACAGTATAAAAATACACTATACAAATAATCTAAAAATTATAAATATGGCCATTTGTGAATTAAAAAAAGTAAACTTATATAAGTATATGTTGGTATGTACACATCGTGTAGGTGTATGTATATATGCACAGAGTGGAGATATATATGTATGTATATGTAAGAACACTGTGGATACAGATACACCTTGGAGTGTCTTCAGTTCAAATCGAATCAATTATATTAAATAAACAACAAAATAATTGTTAAATATAACAATAAAAGGAAAATTATAAATTGGTAATAACATAAATCTCCTATAAAATCTCTAGATGCTGAATCTCACATTTATACTGCACTGAGCTCACTGTGCTGAAGACAGAGGTCAGTAGAGCTCCATGTCAGGTTCTTTGTCCCTGGAGAAGCTCGAGATACGTCTCCTGTTCCAAACGAAGATAATCAGATAATAAATAATACAAAGACAATAAAACTGCAATACTTGTTTCAACTCTTCCATGACGACTTGTAATGAAATGCCTTTGCATCAATATTACATTAATGTCTTTACATTACCATTCATGAGTTTAGGTCTGGCAGCAGCTGGATGTTGTTTGAGAGGCTTGAGTTAGGTCTTGGTGATGGATTTGAATGGAAATGATGGAGGCTATTTGGGTGACTATTGAGTTCTAGTGTTTTTAGCAACATTAGCTTCACAGCTCCAGTTCTAAACTAAAGAAGCAGAATTTGGACACCAAGCACATCAGGGCTGGTCGACTGTGTCTGGGTTGAGTGGATGATTGTGTTAATTGTGTAAATTAGATTTTTTTTCTACATTATTCATTTAGTAGAGATTGCTTTTTTAAGTGTAACTGTGTCTGATTGGATTATTTTCTGATCATGTTAAGCATAATACCATGCAAAAGTCTTAGACACCTGAGAAAATCGTTTTTAAATCCTGTTTAGTTGACCCCCTCGCCATCTCCCTTCTAAACAGCTGAACCATTGCACTGCTTCACACTACAACTGCACTTTATGTCCACTCTGTTCATTTCTGTAATCCTGTATTTAAGATGTAGATTGTTTCTTATATTGTTGATTAATACTCTCTATGTGCAAAGTGAAAGTGACCATTTGTCATACGTGAACACACCACAGCACACAGTGTGAACAGCACGAAATTCTTCCTCTGCATTTAACCCATTCACCAAGTGAAGCAGGGGGCAGCGAGGAACACGGCGCCCGGGGAGCAGTGTGTGGGACGGTACCTTGCTCAGGGTACCTCAGCGGCCTAGGGAATCGAACCCGGACTTTCTGGTCGCAGGGCGAATGCCCTAACCACTAGGCCACCCAACTGCCTGTGTGTGTGTGTGTGTGTGTGTGTGTGTGTGTATGCATATATATCTATATATATTTTCATACATATATTTAGATTAATAGTATAAACACATGCTCAAATAATACTTATATACATTGGTTAACATTTATCTTTATATTTATAAATATCACTCCATGTTACATATTCATACTGTAGATTGTGTATTATTGTTTATTATAATGCTCAGTATATAGTTCTACGTTTATAGTATATTGCTGTTGTTTATACACCATCGACTGGAACCAAACTCCTTTTATGTGTTCTCTCACTCGGCCAATAAACAAGATTCTGATTCTGTTGTTTTTAAATTACTGTAACTTTAGTCTACGTGACACAGGAACACCGAACAAAGCTCAGCATGACGTCTGATACCCCGAGCATCAACACAAACAGGGGAACTTCCATATAAGGAGAGGTTTTGCTATATGATGACAATTTGTTGCACCGCCGACAGGGATCCGTGGGTTAAAGTATATACATCTACTTATTACTTCCTTGTGTGGAACAGGAGATGTATTGTGAGCTACTCATTAAAAACAGGGAAATAACCTGGAGCTCTGCTGGCCTCTGCTGCTCAGGCCTGTTGGAGGTGGGATTTGTTTTCTAGACCTCGCGGTGGGTGACAAAGTGACTTTCTAATGATGCCCCACATCCTGTGCACAGACACACACAGGGAACATCTCTGATTACATAAGGATCTAGTTGCATAATATTGCATAGCCACATGTAATACTGAGGGCTCATGTGAGTTCGCCTCTGGATTTATGAGTAATGAGGGCTGCTGCGGCGGCTTTTATTGGTTATATAAGATTCACAGGTATGACTACGGCAACGACGCATACCTGCTGAACTTCGCTGGCTTTGGACCCAGTCGTCTATTAATGAGCACGAACACTGGTTTAGGTCCTATTTTAGTGGGGAGGATGGAAAAATACGCCTCCTGCCTTGATATATGACCTAATGGGGCGGCTGGTGGTTAGGGAGTTGACCAGAAGGTTGTGGGTTTGAAGCCCACGACTGCTGGGGGCACCTCTGGGGTACCCTTGAGCGAGACACCGTCCTCACACTCTGCTCCCCGGACGATGTGTTCCTGACTGCCCGCTGCTTCACTTGGTGAATGGGTTTTTTATACTGAGAAATAATTCTGTGCTGTTTGTGCTGTGGTGTGTTCATGTGTGACAAATGGACACTTCACTTCTCTAATGGAGGAAAGACATGCACCAGATCTGCAGTCCTCAGCTCTTTTCTCAGTCACTCCATCCAAGCAGTCGTATTTCAGCACTGTTTTGCTGACTAGCCTCGCCTGTCGCGATTCTGGGACTTTAGGAGAACATGACATGTTTGGAATCTCAATAGGAGGAGGAAAAATGGACCTATCCTTCCGCCATCCAAAAATATACACACGTTTCTTAGCTGCTGTGATGAAGCTGCATAGGGGTAACAGCAGCGGCCACCAACCAGCTCCTGGAGATCCACCTCTGGCTTAAGAACTCCTTCAGAACTCCCTGATTGGCTGGGGGGAGGGGGGGGAGGGGGCATGCTTTTGTCATCTCTGTTATGATGTCCTTATTAAAGAGAAAGCCAATAAAATACGACTTTGATGTAACACTCATCTAGCATGCCGATCACACTCTCTGGGCCCCAGAGTCTATATATAATTAAACAGCAAAAAGAGCCCATTTTGAATTCCTTGTTTTTGTGATGTCATAAACCCAACAAATGTACATATCCTCCATTTCTATAACACTATTTGACGTTAATAATGCAAAGATGTGCGTTACACCTTCTAATGGGATTTTTTTACTCAAGTTCTTTGTAAGCTTGTTGAACTATGCACATTATTTTTGCTGTGATGTGCAACAGTCTATGGGCAATAGTGTGGGATGTTCTTACCAGGTGCTAAAACATTATTATGTGCAATAGTGTATGCTGTCCTCTAAATGGCGCTAAATCATGTAATTGCCCGCAATATCTTATGTGCAATATGACTACTTATATTCATATTGTGGTTGATTTCTTGCTACAGATTTTTATTTAGATTTTATTTAGACTTACTTTATTTTATTATTGTATTTTCTCTTACATTTTATTTTTATCTCTGTGCCTGTGTGTTGTGGCAGTCACCACATAAGCAATTTTCCTCCTTTTCTGATTCTGAACACTGCTACAATGGTTAGGTCCACTCTTATTGACCAAGCAAGTTAAAAGTCCCGTGCTTGACAGATGAAAGAGTCAAAACAAATGCCCTGTGCTTCTTTGTGTATTACAGTGATCAGAAAGACAACGTAAAGATATTTTTTGATGATTTTGGGTCATTTCCTTGTTTTTAAGGTGAAAGGTAGCAAGGTACCGGCAGACTTTCGACACCACTGTAAAGAAACTGAGTCGTTGTTTCTTATTAGACCTCTCTGGACGACCATCAGTACATCTCAACCGTTGAACAACACAGAAATATAAAAAAAAATGAAGGATTTCCCTTTAGCATGTGATGTGAAACCCTGACCAGTTTAAAAATCTCACCTGTAGAAACTGAACTGAGAAGCATGTATAGCAGGTTTATCATTTCATTGTTGGGAAGAAGGGACTATCGTGAGCTGCTCATGTAAACGTGGGAAATGACACAGAACCCCACAGACCAACGTCACACGGAGAGGTTGTAGGACCACAGTGTTAAACAAAAAGCCAGTAAAATCTAGAGCTTTCACAGGAAATCACGTCACTGAGGAGATAAACTTTAAAACTTTAAAACAGCAAATTCTGTCCTTCCCACATTTTCTGTCTGTTGATGAAACTTTTAGCCAAGTCAAGTCAAGTCAAGTAGATTTTACTGTCATTTATACCACAGAATGAAACAACGTTCCTCCAGGACCATGGTGCAACACAAGAGCAGAACAGAACAGAACACAAGAGCAACAATACC
>JBBPDC010024131.1:0-12654 GCA_037974485.1 Hemigrammopetersius urotaenia | reverse complement strand
CACAAGAAAAGGTGTGTACTGTCCTGAATGTGTGTTTACTCTGTCTAACATGTAGGTGTGTGTTTAATAATTTGTGTAATTCCTGCAGGATGATGTGACGTACTCAGCTATAGACCACAGCAAGACATCAAGACCACACACACAGCTGGACACTGGAGATACTACAGAATACGCCAGCATCAAAATTAACTGACACTTTGTCACAGATAAATATACAGCATTGACCAAAAACTGCTTCATCGCTGGGCTGCTGTTGCTTCTAGATGTTTCCCTTAATAATAACAATAATGTAATTGACTGGAGCAGCTCTAGTAGACTAGAAATGTCACAAACAGACTTTTGCAACTTGCATCCTAAGGCAGTGCCATTTGGTGTCATTGAGTTCTACAGTATGACTTTGTGTCTTTGTGCATGTCATATGCTCTCTTGTGTTGTCATGACCACTTCCTGTACTGGAAAATGTGATATTGTGATATGCTGAAGTATGATATGCTAAAATTAAAATCTTGCATGCATTGCCTTAATATTTTGAGTTTTCTCATCTGTGTGACCTTTTTCTGTGTCATGTGCTTTAAAAGAAAGAGGAAGGAACAAGTCCCAACATCCAGGACAGTTGTTGCACAACTGTAGCTTCTGTATGTGTGTGTGGGTGCGCGCATGTTTAGTTGTGAAACATTAGTGTAGATGTGTAACTGTGTTCAGTAGACTAGTGTTGAAGTGTGTGTGTAACTGCAGTGGTGCTGTTGCTGTATGTTGCGAGTGTGTTCTGGAGCTCAAGAATGCAGCCAGTGTGAAATAATGATCATTAGAATTCTACCCTCAGTTTTGACCCCAAATATTAATAAAATAAAAAAAACGATCATCTGTGAAAATATGTCAACATGAACACACACTTGATCCAGCTATTTAGCTCGACAAACACTTATTGAGCTGAAGTGTGTTAAGCAGAGGAAACACCTCCAGGACCAGAGCTGAGAAAGTAGGCTGGCAGACTCAGCTGGAAGCTGTGTGGTGTTCTCTCACGGCATCAAACAATTAGAGAGAAGTTCACATACTGTGTCTGCTGATGTGACTGTGTTGACTTTTTATGCTCATTTTATGCCATTAAATTTACCAGCTGGTGGTCTAGTAGTTAGGGAGTTGTCCCTGCATCAGAAGGTTGTGGGTTCGAATCGTTGGACTGCTAGTGACATCACCAAAGTTCTCTTGAGCAAGGTACTGTTCACTGACCTCCCTGTGTGTTTGAGTTTTAGCTTTGTATTCCAGTCAGGATAAAATAATTCCTGCAAAAAGCAGCCCCTGCACTCCAAACACCTGAGCCCCTGTAGCAGGTGCAGCCTGCTCTATCCAGTCCAGTTTATTGTTCAGATGAACACCCAGGTGCCTGTAGCTCAGTCTCAGTGTGCATGCCTTGCATGTTTAGTGGTTGCAGTGGAGGATGTTTGTGCCTGCGGAAGTCTACCACCAGCTCCTTGGTTCTGCTGGCACCAGTCCAAAAACTCCTGGGTCAGTTCTCTGTGCTCCCTGTCGTCTCCATCAGTGATGAGGCTGACTATTGCAGAGTCGTTAGAGAACTTCTGCAGGAAGCACTGGGTGGAGTCTTCAGTGTAGATGGTGAAGAGGAACGGTGCTAGAACTGTTCCCTGTGGGGCCCCCGTACTGCAGATGACCCTATCCGACTCACAGCCATGAGTTCTCACATATTGTGGTCGGTTGGTGAAGTAGTCTAGTATCCATGCTGTGAGGTGATGATCCACTCCTGTGTACTCCAGCTTGTCCCTCCGGATTGTGGGAAGGATGGTGTTGAAGGCACTGGAGAAATCAAAGAACATGATTCTCACAGTGCTCCCAGCGGTCTCCAGGTGAGAGAGGGAATTATGTAGGAGGTGAATGACAGCATCATCCACTCCAGTGCCAGGCTGGTGGGTCCAGTGATGAGATCAACCAGGGGACAAAGCTGAGCAAGGAGCAGCCGGCCTGTAGCTGTTGGGATGTGAAGTCGTCGGCACTGGTACCACATAAGAGGTTTTCCAGAGCTGTAGTACTCTCCTGAGCTTCAGGCTCAGGTTGAAGATGTTCTCCATCAGCCCACACAGTTGATTTGTGCAGGATCTGACAACCCTTGATCTTATGCCATCTGGTCCCGCTGCCTGGAGGCTTTGATCCTCCTAAGTTCCCTTCTAACCTGGATGGTTGAGAGAGACATGCTGGAGCCGTGTGCTGGATGTGTACTGGATGCAGTGCTTGGAGGGGAGGAGCCGTGAGAAGAGTGTGAGGAAGAGGTGTGAAGTGAAAGCAAACACACAACATATTCTTAAGGGATAGGCAAAAAAAAACAAGGGGATAAAGTGATGGTGAAGATGGTGACATCTGTGCATTGTGTGGTACGTACCAGTTAAAAGAGGTTGCTGCAGTTAAGATGGTAGATAGATAGGCAGTAGTAATGAATATTTTACTGACATAAATAGTAAATTAATAGTGAATTGCTTTGACAAACACTGAGTCTATAGTTATTGTGTCCCGATCGGAGAAAAGGTCCTCCGGGGAAATGTGGTGTCAATTCAGAGCCAAGGAGATCCGGAGGGGTGAAGGTCCCCCTCGTAGTCGTGAAACGCCTCCGTGACCGAGCAAGATTTGAGTTGGACTTTGTGTGTACCTTCTGTTAATAAACATAGTTGCTTTGGAGCTTACGCTGATGCTGCTGTGTCTTTCCGCCCTCAGCCCACCATTCAAGACTTAAGATCTTAAAATCAAACAAAGTTTATTATATCTGCCAGGCAAATAGAGCAGGTCCAAGAATGCTCTGACAAGAGAGTGGAGCTCAAAACAAGTTTACTGGGTTTTTTATTGTCGCTCTAGCATGATGTCATGGCATTCGTTCCTGATCTGGGGTCAGTTAATTTCTCTGCACACAAACGCTCAACGTTTATACAGAAGGTGCTAACAGACTCTGCGCATGCGCCCAGCACATGTACAGAAGCTGTCAACACCTCAGTACCTGATCTGAGGTCATCTGGGCGAACATGCCCCGCTTCTGCTTCCTGTTTTCACACTTATTCTAGACACTGGCTTATCTTAGTCTTACTGCCAGTAAGTCAGACCTTGCGGTAGACAACACCATTTCTCATCAAGACTACAATCTGACACTACGTACATATAAATGAGCAATATAAAAGATAAAACACTGCAAACTGGTACATTTTCACAGTTATCCACCTCACTTTATATATCAGAACAATGTAACTATCAAAAATCTTCTTACTAATGTGTTTCTGAAGGCTGTACTCAGTAGACATTATTTCACAGGATGTACAGGAGAGTCAGTACTGCTGCCCTGCTACTGCACTGACCTACTCAACAGAGACAGGAACACATGGGATGTGATACCCAGTGAGAGTGATCACCAGAGAGTTCAGTTGGTGAATTCTCACTCTCCAGGAAATCTCTCTCTACTCATATCCCACCTGACTGAAGAGGATAGAGGATGGTACAAGTGTCACATAAATAATGAGTTCCAAGACTTCACACTGATTATTAAAGACTTCACACTGATTATTAAAGACCTCACACTGAATATTAAAGGTAAAGTGTAAATTCATTTGTTTCTGTCCACATTACTCTTGGCAACAAAATGTTTTTATTGTTTTAATATACACTTACAAAAGATGTGCGCATTAATATAGTTACACATAAAAAATGCTTTCAAGTCAAAATATTTCAGAATTCCAGCATGTACTGTTGGTTAAAATATGTTATACTTGTCTTCATTCATTCACTCATTCTGATCTTTCTCTGCTTACAGGAACCCCAACTAAACTCACAACTTCTGCTCCAGCTGTTAATGGCAGAACTGGACCAATCACTGGTACAAATGAACTCTCTACAGTAATGGCTTTTCAGAATGGAAATGATTCTCCAACGCATTCATCCACAGAGTTACAAAAACATTTGTCTACTTGACTTGACTTGACGACTTGACTACTTGTTCTGGGTAAGACTCTCTGCTGAATCATAAATGTAATGTAGAGCTGTTTATCCTAACCAGGGCTGTGGAGGGCGCTAGAGCTCCCAGAACTCACAGGGTGAAAGGTGGAGAAACAGGTCACATGTTCAATATGTTCTTCCTGTATTGGAAAATGTGATGTTGCTTTGGCACCTAATGCTAAAATAAAATAATAAAATAATAAAATATTATATAAAATGCTTATTTAAGTGTTCTCATCTGTGTGACTTTTTCTGTGTCATGTACATTAAAAGAAAGACGAAGGAGTAAGTCACAAAACACAAGGCAGTTATTTTACCACTGTGTGTGTGGTGGGTTTGTGTGAAACAGGAGTGTTTCTAGACTGTAGGAGTATAACTGAGTTCAGAATGTGAGTATTGAGTAGACTAATGTTAAAGTATGTGTAGCTGCAGAAGTGCTATTGCTGTATGTTGTGTGTATTCTGTAACTCAAAAACAGCAGCCAGTGGAAAATAATGACTATTAAAATTCTACTCTCAGTTTTGACCATGAATATTGGAGTAGATATCTTTGTTTTATCCTTTCAGTCGCCTGAGGCCCAGCCTCTTACCAGCAGTACGTTGCTGTGTTGCAATTTGTGGTAGTCACGTTCTCTTTCATAATACAGTTTTTTAAAATGATGCCTTCAACATCTTACGCAATACACAGACCAACAGTCCAGGATGCCTGTTAATAAGTTCAGCACTAAAAATACACTTCAGTCAAGTGGAACGCCTCAGTTACAAGAATCCAAAAGAATAAAATTATAGTCATGGAGTTTCATGGAGTTATGGTTTAAATAAAGTTCTAATTAAATATGTAAATATTCACTGAAAACTGACTTTTAAAATTCCTGTACATACATATGCACTAGCTAACATTATTATATTCGCTTTAGCTGGTTTTACTGGTTCCTACAGACATCAACATGTAGCTCAGTGTTACACTACAGTACAGAGTACAGAGTTTATAAAGATTAATAAAGTTATAAAGTTGTGAGACTACAGTAGAGAGTCTGCAGTTAGTTTATTTCACACTTTAAACTGAGCTGCTTTTTCCTCCTGCTTCTTTTTTTAACCATAAAAATAACAAATACCAAATATTTTTCTAATTATTTTTCTGATAGTTATAAATATGATTATTGAAACGTAATGCAATATTCTTTGAACACAGATTCAAAGAATGTATGCTGAATTGTAGTAAGAAGCTGTCACGTTTCCCCTTATCTCCAGAATGAGGGCAGGCACAAATGCTGACTTCCATTTTCTCTTTTATTGAAAATAACAAAACAAGCAGGCATGAGGGCCTGAAACCAAAAGCACTACAAAACAAAAGGAGATAGGAGAACACACAAACTAATCAGCATGACGCTGGACTGACACTAGGGTCCACACCAAGGAAAACTAAATACACAAAACAACCCCGACCAATACAAACACAGAATCATTTTCCCTGAGCACACCTGTCAGCTGAAACACAGTATGTAAACAAATATTTACATTTACGGCATTTATCAGACGCTTTTATCCAAAGCGTCTTACATTCCCTACCTACAGGGGACAGTCTCCCTGGAACAACTTGGGGTTAGGGGTCTTGCTCAGGGACCCAGGGGTGGTGCTGAGGGTAGGATTCGAACCCGCGACCTCTTGGTCTGGAGGCAAGTATTCTACCCACTGAGCTACCTCCACCCCAAGATTGGTGTGCTCAGCCATCATAATAAAAGTCCCTAACTCAAAAAAAGAACTGAAAAAGACTCTAACCGTCACAGAAACACTGAGATTCTATACATTAAAAGTAAATGCCACAGTTGCCTTTGTGTGTGTGTGTGTGTGTGTGTTTGTGTGTTTGTTTAAGTGTGCGTGTGTGGTGTGAACCCGGCAACTTCTTTTTATTGTTTTGAATTGTCTGTAATTATTTTTGAGTTTTTTTCTGAGGCGACTAAAATGTTTTCCCAGACCTGCTGGTCGAGAGACATTTCCTACTGCTGTGAAGGTTTAGACCCATTACTAAGAAATGTTCAAAATCACGTGGCTGAGGACTCTTCCTGGGTTCATGAGTGAAAAGCTTTCCTAGAATCATGACTCAGACTTTCTCCCGCTCATGGTTAGGTTTTCAAGGTTCATGGCTGAGAAGCTTTACTAGGCCCAGCCTTAGAAGATTTAGAAGGGTTAACATAGTTGCCCTGCTATTGGATCCACCTAAGCGTTTCACGGTTCTCCAGCTAGTGGGGGTAAACCATGCACGTTTGTGGCAATAAGTCTCCTGACCATCAGACTCGAGAAAGCTCTGCAGCTGAATGGGGAAACTATGAGTAAACTTTTCTTGATGAAGAGCTTTCTAGGGTTTACAGTTGAAGACCAACCATGGACTCACAGTTTCCACACTCGGCTACAGAGATTTCTCGAGTCGACTGATCAGGAGGCTTATTGACCCAAACATAGGTGATTTACCGCTACTAGCTATATGTTTGGTCTTCTGTTGAATTATATGTTGTTGTTGTTTGCTGTTGTAAAGCAGACTGTGTTTGAAGAAGGCACAAGACAAATAAAACATTTTTTATTTTGATTTTGATTTATACATCTTACCTATTTATACATATAGCATATTTTCTGTTGCACATGTGCAGCAACCATTTTCAGGATTATTTTTCTCTCTTCAAACCTACTAAACCATGTGCGGCAAAACTTGCACTTCCTATTAATTACACAAGGGGTGTGGGGATGATGAAACTGTCATGGTTTTAGATTGTTGATGTCATGCTCAGATACAGTACAGCAGAAAGACACTGTGGGTGCACAACTGAAATAATCTTTTCTGGTTAATGAGTGTATTGCAGTTCTTGTTCAGCATGTAGATGTTTATTTTTCTTCTATTTACGATAATTCATGGCATTGAAGGTGAGTTGACTGCTTCTTTGTCGATTTGGAGCAGCTGGTAGCCTAGCGGTTATGGAGTTTACCCTGTGATCAGGAGGTTGTGGTTTTGATTCCCAAGACTGCTAGTACCACCACTAAAGTTCCCTTGAGCAAGATCCTGTCCCCACACACTGCTCCCTGGGCACTGTGTTCCTGGCTGCCCGTTGCTTCACTTGGTGAATGGGTTTAATTCAGAGAAGAATTTCACAATGTTTAAACTGTGTGCTGTAGTGTGTTCATGCATGACAGAATGGTCACTTTAGCAGTTTGTCCTTAACAGCTAATTGGGTCTGTGCTGTTTTTCCTCGGGTGAATGAACTTATTTGATAACGTTGTTTTACAAAACTGCATGCATCTTACAATTAACAGTTCTTCTGTAAAGCAATAAGTTTTGTTTGGTTTTGGTTGAGGTTCTGAGAAATGTCTTTAATTGATTTAAAACATTCACATTATGTGATTAAGTTTATACTGAGAAAATGGTAGCCATCTCATTTACAGCAATAGTCAAAGAACCATCCATTGAAAAATTGGGTAAACCTGATTTCCTCCATAAACATGCCGGTGTAAATTTCACATACTCTCAGATGTAAGTTCATGAAATGTTCCATTGTAGCAGCTGTAAAGACTGTTACTGTTATCTCTGTAACGTGATTAGACTAGGTGTTCTGGGTAAGACTGTCTCCTAAATCACAAATGTAAAGCAGAGCTCTTTATTATAACCAGGGCTGTAGGGGGGCGGTAGAGCTCCCAGCACTCGTCAAGTTTATTATTTTTTTTATTTTTTTTTTTATTAATGTCATCAAGAAGATAAAGAACAAACTGAATATAAAACATAAAATATAGAGTCTAACGCAAGCTGTTACAGTCCTAACTGCCTTTTGTTTTGAAAAGTACTTAATTGAACAAATGTATTGTTTGAACTCTTTCTTGAAAGCAATAAAGCATGGCTTCTAATCCGTAAATTTACGTTTATGTATATGACATTTTGCCATCAAAATAACAAGGTTAATTATGTACACATGAGATTTTAAAATAAGTCATTTTCTGTGAGACCAAACAATATATTTTTCTACTGTAAAATGAAGTTTTTAACATTATGTACAAAGGTTTTGCCAGAAATTCATGACAACTGGGCAATTTTTGATTCCTCATAAAAGGGAAGAAACACACTGTGCAGGTCACCAGGTCAAGGTGCACCTCCTGTATGGAAAAATGTGAGATTGCATTGGTAACCTAATGCTAAAATTAAAATCTTGTACGTACTTTGCTTGAATATTTAAAGTTTTCCCATCTTTTTTTCATCATGTGCTCTAAAAGAAAGAGGAAGAAACAAGTTACGACACCCAGGACACAGCTGTGTCACTATATTGGGTGCATGTGTTTAGGGGGTGTCAGAGAAAATACTTCTTTTCCTCTGAGCTGTATGTGCATCTAGGTGTGAGACATTAGTGCTTGTAGACTTTGTGTGACTGCAGTACCACAATTTGTATTATCATCAGTATATCTTGGTTTGAACCTTTTAATAGTCTGAAGCCCAGCAAATTGTGTGTATGTTTCTGTGTTGCAAAACCCAGCTGTCACACTGGCTTTCAAAATGCAGCTTTAAATATTGCAGCATTTAACCCCTATAAATAAATTCAGGACTAACAAACGCTTCAGCCAAGTGGTTCACTACAAGAACTGTTCCATAAACTGAGCAAATGGCTATTATGGCTATTTATGGCTAATTATGTAATTATTCACTGGAAAATGACTGTTGAAGCCAAGTGTGGCTGTGTGGTGTCCTCTGATGTCACTGAACGAGTAGAGAGTGGTTTACATGCTGAAAATAGACCATGTGTCTGTTGATGTGGGTGTATTGACTTTTTATGTCAATTTTTATATTATTAACTATCACACTATTTACTCACACTGACCTCCAAGAGTGTTTGAATCTTAGTTTGGTATCCAGTCAGGAGGAAAACACTCCTGCCAGTGTGTGAGTGTGTGTTCTGAAACTGGTGTGTTTTTCATTTGTATTGTAGTGGCTGTTTTTTAGTAATTATTTTTGAATCGCCATTTTGACCTGAGAGAATTTTCCTGAGACAGACTTTTTGGACAAAATTATTGGGAAATCTGACCAGTACACTAACAGGGACTTTAATGACATCACATTTGAATCCATAGACCTTAATCTGGAGTTGGTCCCCCTTTAACAGCTATAACAGCTACTACTCTTCTTGGAAGGGATTTCTGTGGGAGTTTGTGATCATTCATTCTGTAGAGCATTTATGAGGTCAGACACTGATGCTGGACGAGAAGGCCTGGCTCACAATCTCTGTTCCAGTTCATCCCAAATGTGTTGGATGAGGTTCAGGCCAGAGCTCTGTCTAAGGGAACTTAAAATATGTACTAATCACAGGGTTGCCAACTATCACGCATTAAGTGTGAGACACACGCATCTGACTGTCATCTCATGCTCTCATGCCTTACCTCCGATTTCTCATGCTGAAAATTATGCCTTATGCACGTCTGAACAGGCAGAAAGGTGTTCCCTCCTCTGGCACACCTAATGATGCTGCAGAGAAGCAGGTGTGTTCCAATACCTTTGCCCATTTAAGATGTTTTCCCAGGCCTGCTGATACAGAGAGACCTTTCAGTTTTGCTGTCAAGGTTTTCATCGCCCATGACATTCTGGGTTCATGAGTGAAAAGATTTCCAAGAATCATGACTGAAGTTTCTCCTGCCCATAGTTGAGGTTTTCCAGGTTGATGGCTGAGGAGCTTTCCTGGCCTCAGCCTTAAAAGTTTCATGGGTTCCTGGTTGTGGAGCATTCCAGGGTCAAAACAAATTTAGTCTCATAGCTGAACTGTTTTTCTGGGCTCACAGCTGAGGATCTGTCCTGAGGATCTGTTCTGGCCTCATATTAGGGGAACTTTCTCACCTACTGCAGAGCTTTCTCAAGCCCTTCTTTTTGCCACAAACTTGGTTTACTGGAGATGTGTATGTCTGATGTGTTTAGAAGCATCTTTGTCACAGATTGAAATTTGTTCTCTGCACTTAACCCAAGTGAAGCAATGGGCTGCCGGGTAGCAGTGTGGCAGAACGGTACTTTGCTCAAATGTTGCTCAGCGGTGACACTGCAGTTCAAACCATAACACGCCTAGCTGCCCAGCTCTTGTGAAGCAAATTATGCCTTTGATAAAGGCACATAACTGTTTTTAACAGCATTTAAAAGCTACTCTTCTGACCTCTTGCAACATACATTTTCAGGTTTCTTTTTCTCTCCCCAGCCCTACTAACATGTGTGGCAAAACTTGCACTTCCTGTTAACTACGAGGGGAGTGAGATGTGTGAGTGGACGTCATGTTCAGATACAGCTCAGCAGGAAGACACACTGCGCACAGCTGAAATAATCTTTTCTGATTAAGGAGTGTATTTTAGTGCTTGTTCAGCATGTGGATGTGTATTTTTATTCTATTTATGCTTCATGGCTGTGAAGGTGAGTTGACTGTCTTGTTGTCCATTTCCACATTGCCTTAAAATGTGAAGTTTTATCATCTGTGAGGTTTTTTTTTTCTGTGTCAAGTGCTTTAAAGGAAAGAGGAAGGAACAAGTCACAACACAGAGGACAGTTATTGTACCACTTTATCTACTCTGTGTTTGTGAGATTAGAGGGAAAATTCACTATGGTTTCCTATGGTTTTTATGCAGTAACCATAGTTTTACTATGGTACCCAGTGGCGCAAAAATGGGGTATGCAGTATATGCAATGCATATGGGTGCACCGCCAGGGGGGGTGCCAAAACTAGGGAGGGACAGAAAAAATATAATTGGCATTAATGTTTTAAAACGGTTCTTGTGCTTTTAAATCATGACTATGCTCTAAATATGCTGTTTAAAATATTTAATAAACGTAGGGCCTGGCCACAGGCAGTAGATTTTATGACCAGCGATGCTGCCGCGACGGGGATGAGGTGGGGTGGGGGATGGGGTTGTTGCATACCCCCCAAAAAGTGAGTAGTGGCGCCCCTGATGGTACCCCAGGGTACTTTGGTACTACCATAGTTTACATATACATATACCACTTCATAGCTACCCAGTGGTTATTTAATCATAATAAACCATGGTAAATTTTCATAAGGGCAGAGAAAATAGTTCTGCACAGTTGATCTGTCCACATTTCCCCTGAGCTGTATGTGCATTTAGTTGTGAAACAGTGGAGTTTCTACACTGTAGGTGTGTAACTGTGTTCAGAATCAGAGTGTTCAGTAGACTAGTGTTGAAGTGTGTGTAACTGCAGTAGAGCTGTTGCTGTATGTTGTGTGTTCTGGAACTCAAGAATGCAGGCAGTGGAAAATAATGACTATTAAAATTCTGTCTTCAGTTTCGACCATAAATATAAAAAAATAATACAGATTGTCTATATGTCTACAGTCACAATTGATCCAGCGACTTAGCTCAACAAATACTTATTGAGCTGAAGCAGAAGAGTTAAAGCACAGAAAGCACTAAAATGTGTTCCACCTCCACAACCAGAGCTGAGAAACACTGTTCAAAGTGTGCTTTAAGTTGCTTTGTTGCAATCTGCACTCGTCACATTTTCTTTTAAAATGCAGTTTTTAAAAGAGATGTCTTTAGCAATTGACTGAATCCAACCATACAGGATGCCTAGAAATAAATTCAGTACGAACAATTAATTCAGCCGAGTGAAACGCTCCAGTTACAAGAATCCATGATCTGTGTGACCAAAAGAATAAAATTTACAGAGTTTCCTGCTAATTGTTCAAATAAATATTTAACAAAATATACAAATATTCACTGGAAACTGGAAAATTCCTGCACATGCAACTTCGCTACTGTAATAACCCTGCAGTTTCATTTATCAATCCATCTAACCTTATAATTGTCACGAGGGACCGGGTTAACTGGTAATATTGGCTTTAGCTGGGTTAACCGGTTCCTACTGAGAGCAACACGAATCTCAGTACTGTAATAATCAGGGATTGACACAAGTGGTACGCAAGCCTGAAAAGACAAAGTGGTACACAAAATGCGCACCAGTTTTCAGTCTTCACAGCGCAAATGCGTACCACTTTTTGACTTCATACTGTGCGCATAGCCCCCCACCCCAAAACCACGCCTAGACATAGACCCCCACCTTGCTCAGCTGGCCAATCAGGGCCAGCCCTGAGGTGTAGGGCCCGAAAAAAGGGAGCGGCTACTTTATGCTCTGGTGAGACTTCTGGTTGACCGAAAAGTTCCATAAATGTTGTACAGTCCATAAATATGTATTGAGTTAATGGTGATCACCGGGTTCCAATGATACCAAACATGACTGAAAAATTAATAAGCTTGACTAACTATGGCCTAATTTACAAATTCTTGTTCTAATTTAACCATAATTATTCACAGTACAAACTTCAAGATGTGTGAACATGATGTTATTATAATTTCCTTTTAGTAATCATTGGTTATGATTTTAATGTTTTAATTAGTGGTGGGCCGTTATCAGCGTTAACGTGCTGCGTTAACGTGAGACTCTTATCGGGCAATAAAAAAATATCGGCATTAATCTATTCACAAAGTTGGGTTGGGAGCTGGGTCTATACTTCGCAAGCTATGATGACTTTCACCTTGATATTTTGGATGTATACCTAGCCAAATTGCACTGTAGGGGGGAGAACGAGTCTTCGAACCTGTGTGTATGCCTACTGTGAAACAGGGACGTCACTAGGACGGAAAGACAAGGGGGGCT
>JBBPDC010024111.1:0-12655 GCA_037974485.1 Hemigrammopetersius urotaenia | reverse complement strand
CAAAGCCTTCTTTGTAAAATTGATGACTTAGTGTGATCATTATATATTATATATTGGGTTGACATAGAATTGCGATTAATCGTGATAAATTTTTTCCCAGATTTGCGATTACAGCCCTATGCAAAAGTCTTCGGTGCTTTTGCAAATGTTTTTTTCTCAGTATGTGATAGTGTCTTTCTGCTAGCAATGTTACCATTGGAATAAATGCAAACAGACAAGAAAGCAGTAAAAAGATTTGTTTGTTAAAAAGTAGTTGATTTTTTTGTGAGCTGGTGAGGATCAGCATCTTCGAATGTAATGTACATAAATATTCTACAGAAGGTTTTACAGTACATATTTTCATTAAAACAGAATACGTTTTATACAAAAATGATAAATACACAGTTGTAAAATTCTCAGAAATAGGCTTAACACAAAATTAAATACTTCTTTCACTTTTACTACTACATGCAATGGGAGAAATGAATTCCATATACGGATCA
The DNA here is from genome assembly GCA_037974485.1 of Hemigrammopetersius urotaenia. Lineage (NCBI taxonomy): Eukaryota > Metazoa > Chordata > Actinopteri > Characiformes > Alestidae > Hemigrammopetersius > Hemigrammopetersius urotaenia. Next base: position 12,173 of record JBBPDC010024111.1, on the reverse strand, counting down.
GTCAGATGATCCAGTACATTTGCATTTACCAAAGCCAGAAGTACCAACAGTTTTATCAGCACACACCAACTCAGCCTAGTGAACGTTGTACTGGCTATATGCAGCCACATGGGTGTGAACCAATATGGGCTAGTCCCTTGTCAGTTATTACGCAATGTAAAAGCAAACACTGATTGTTCTACACCATATTTTTCCATAGCCCAGAGGCAAGTTGATTTGACCCTCTGGACTCCACAGCTGCCAGACAAATATTGCTGTCTGGTGGGCTTCAATGGGTTAACCGTATAACTCTAAACTACGGCTATCATAGCAACTCAACATTTACTTCATTTTGACATAAACAAACATTACATGAAACCAAGACCCCTAGAAAAACACAATACTGACAAAAAGGCAGCCAAGTACACTGGTGTTTCAGTACAAACAGATCTTCAAATAACATGAATGATTACAAATTGTAGGCCTTTCGTTAATTTTCTTTTAAGCCATTACTTTTCATTTCAGATCATTATATCTTTTGGACCACATGTTGCCTTATCACCGATCTGAAGGACAGAGCAAATCATGTGGCTAAAAATGAATTTTTAATCACTTAGTTTGATCATATGGAATTGCAGATTTTCCCCCCTAATATGTTTGGATTAAAAGTATGGAAATGATCTGTAATAAAAAAAAAAAACAGACCGCATCTTTTTGCTGTTCATCCAGGGTAAAACTATACATAATTGAATTACCACTATGGTATTTTTCGTCCTTGTTTTCTTCATCTTAACTATTTGTAGTTGAATGGTTTTGGCCGAAAGTTTCGGTCCCACTTATTTGCCAACAGTACAACGTTAACTAACCTGAAAACCTGACCGAGAAGTAACAGTAACCTAAGGAAAGGAGGAGTTTTTGAATGGAAAATGGGCTGGACCAGAATAAAGTCAAGTAAAAGCCCCTTTTACTTTAGTCACGTTCGAACACACCACAGCACACAGTGTGAAGAACATGAAATTCCTTCTCTGCATTTAACCCATTCTCTAACTGAAGCTGTGGGCTGCCACCAATGAGAGGTGTCCGGTGAGCAGTGTGTGTGGACAGTACCTTGCTCGAGGGAATCTCAGCAATGACACTAGCAGTCCTAGGATCCTAACTGAAACTGTGTAGTGCAACAACTGACCAGAATTTGAAACCCCTGATGTGGTGTTACTGTTCCCAAAGTATTGTTTTAAAGTATTTCAATGTTTCAGTGAAGATTTTATCCTGTGAAAAGTGAAACCATTATCCACTAAAGACATCCACACCATGTCTCAAACACACTGAAAATCAAGCCAAAAGACAACAAAAATGAACTCCACTCCATTTGTACACATTATCAGGAATACATAATTAGTGCATTTTAAATAAAATGTTAAATAGAAGTGTTGTCTTCCTTTTGATAGCCATTAGGTAGGGTATGGGGAGAGCAAAATTACGTTGTATGTTTGTTACAAATATTTTGAATTTTGCCATTTACTTGTTGAAATATTTTGATAGTTGATTAACAATCATTTAAAGTTTTAAAGAGAGTAATTTTGTTTCCTTTCCAGCCAACATAACTGTGAAGACTGTAGTACAATTGAAATACAAAATCCATGGCTCCTAGGATGTGTGATAGTCATCATCTGTGTGCCAGATTTTGGCATCGATCCACTTATAAAACTGTAATTACTGTCAATTAAGCATTAAACAATAAACACAGTGTGAACTCAATATGAGAGCAGCAGGGCACCTTATGTTGTTATCCTGTAATGTGCACCACCTCCAAATCATTGTCAATGGAAGAACAAAAACAGCAGGGGGCGACCTGACGGCTTTCCTTCCCTTAAAATGAACTAACCTTAAATTAGCAGTCAGCTGCTATGGTATATAAGTTAAGCATACATATAAGTGACAGTTTAAAAAAATAAAATTTCAGACAAAGAGAGATGAACATAGACAATATATTAGCTTAGACCAAACCGAATTACATTGCGGTAGACAGGTAGTGTTCAGACAGAGTAGCTAATCCAGATCTCGCAGTGTTTTTCCTGATTGGGTGGCGTTCCTGCAGCTGTACAACCACTTAATAACCCGAGCGTTGCGCTCGATGACTGACGGGCCTTTTCCATTTTTTGTGTCTGGTAGTTCGTCTTCCTGAAGCCCATCACTGCGATTACTGCTGCCTTGCGAAAAGCCGTCGTCCGAGTCGACTACGCTCACGCTCCTGAACCTACTGGAGCTGATAAGCCCCTCCTCTGTGGCCTCTGAGCAATAGTAGAAATTGGCCCGCCCCACCTGATCAATGATGTCATCGTCAAGCCCACAGTAGGTGAAAAAGGCATCAAAGTCTGCAAAGTTTCTGGAGTAGCGTGAGCTGATGTCAGAGTGCGAGCGGGACACCCTGTTTCTGCGACTGGAACGCTCACTCCTGGTTATCGTTGGTTTGCTAGCAACGTCCTGGAGATCACTCCCATCTGCTGTCGGTTTCCTAGAAACACCACTTGTCTTTGGTTTCATAGCAACATGCTCCTGATTGTTTGCAACCGCTGTTCTTGGTTTCGTAGCAACTTCCTCTGGGTTGCTTCTAACCGCTGTCAGTGGTTTCCTACTGGTGCCTTCTTGGTTGCTGGCAACCACTGTTCTTGGTTTCCTAGCAACACTCTCTTCATCACTTGTAACTGTGGTTGTTGGTTTTCGAGTAATTTCCTCCCAATTGCCCACAACTGGTGTTCTTTGTTTCCTAGCACCCTTCTCACGGTCACAATCCCGATTGCTACCGTTTGCCTCCTGGGTTAGCCGTTTGCTGTTATTAGTCTCAGATTCAGACTTCTCAAACTCTTGCCGACTTGTTTTGTCTTTGTCCAGTAACGTCCGTTTGGTCAGTTTCTTACTGCTCCCGTCTGGTGAGCCTTTCAAGAGCTCCCCCTTGTGTCGATACAGTAAAAGGGAGTCAGGTCGTTTCTTGCTGCTGTTTCTCTTTACTACAGTTGTGTTTTCTCCCGAAACAGTACCCGGGCTGCTGGGAGTTGGTTGGCTCTGGTCGGAGGAGCTGGTGTTGCTGACGGTCTCTGAGGCTAAAGGCTGCTGGTTTCGGATGTACTCAGGTTTGGTCGCAGCCAACCGCTCAGCGGCGCTGCGGCCTGTGGCCTCCCTCTCCCGCTCCATCTGTTTCCTCAGGTACTCGGGCCCTTTCTGCAGAATACGCGACGTGTCCATTTTCAGTGATTTTTTCGCTGTAAAAATCCCTTTACAGAAGCAGCTCGTATTCTACAACATTAGATTCTGTTCAGCTGTGAACTGTAGCCTGGAGAAGTTAACTTGTGCTCGTGTGGGAGAGGCAGTCCTGTTACAGCATGTTATAGCACTGAGCACCCACACATGCACACACACACTGCTGCAGACCACACCTGTGCTCTTACCTTACACCTCACACACCCCATAACTCCTCCCATGCTTTAAGCCAAGCGAGAAGGGAAAAACATGGAAATTTGATATTGACTCAAAAGCTCTCGAGCACATGGCAGAGTCTTCACCCTCAGGGAGCTTTAAATCCTTCATTCTTTAAATCTTATTCACAACAACTTTAGCAAGTAGAGTGTTTGTACTGCAGGAATGAAACAAAAAGAAAGCAGCGTGGTAATGATTTACTAGAATATGAGTAAGGTGTGGAAGGAAATGTGAAAGGACATATGGCAATCAGAGGCCTGGTCTCTTATGGAAACAAAGATAAGGTCATTGACCTACAAAGCACACATCCAGTATCTAGTTGGCTAATCAATCATTTATTATTCAGAATTTAATTTGAGTCGAAATGGATATTATATTTGGGCAAAGTTCCTTTCCAAACTGTTGTATAAACAGTACTGTGCAAAAGTCTTAGGCACCTACAAAAACAATCAGTGTGTCTTTTTTCACATGATTATGATATACCAAATAAACCTACGGAGAATAAATGCAAAATTAAACAGTAAATAGTGATTGTGTGTTCAGTGTATCTGTGTGTTCTTTGTGGAAGTCCAGTATTATGTCACGGCTCACTGCCGGTGGCCGGTAGGGGCCACTGTTTTGGTTTAGTTTTGGGGGCTTTTATTTTGATATTCATGTATGGTTTGTTTCTTGTATCTTGGTTTCAGCTGTCTCGGGTTTAGTTACATTGATTATGTTCTGTGATTGGTTTTCTGTCTGTGTCTGTGTGTATTTAAGTTCAGTCCATGTGGACCGTGGGCATCGGTCCATCGCCTCACAAATCTCGTTTCTAGTCATGTCTGTAGTGGCCCTTGAGCCAGGTTTTGTTTGTTATGTTTGTAAATAAAGAGAGCACCATCATAGATATCTGCCTGCCTCGTGCCTGTCTTCCCAGGGGAAAATCACGGCTGCGGGGGTTAACATATTACTTGTAGTTTCCATCAGAAACCTGGTTTAACTCAATCAGTTCTTCAGTAAATTAAATCAGGAGCTGCTTTTGGAATTTCACAAAAGTTCCTCCTCTCCTGGAGGGACGGAGGAGGAATCCGGAACTGAACCTGTGTTCTCCTCACCAGCTCACACAATTTCAGCTACTTGTTTTTTTACAAACAAAACAAATCTTGATACTGTTTACTGCTTTTCTGTTTTTCAATATTTTTTTAAATGTTAGCTTTTGTAGAAGAAAGACTTTATCACACACTGAAAAAATGTCTTTAAACAATTGGCATAGGTGACTAAGACTTTTGCACGGTACTGTGTATATGAAACATTTTTGGGAAGAATAATATCTATGTAGGCCCCCTTTGTGACATTAAAATAGCTCTGACACACTAAGGCATGAACTCATTATGACCGCTGAAGGAGTTTTCTGGTATCTGCAGCAGATCCTTCCAGACCTGTATGTTTGTCAGACCTCCATGGAGCAGACTCGTTTGTCACAGATGCTTGATAAGACTGTGATTTTGGGAATTTTGGAGGCCAGGTCTACTCTTTGGACTCTTTGTCATGAAGGGGTGTACTTGGTCTGCAACAGCGTCTAGGAAAGTGGTCCATGCCAAAGTAATATCCACATGAATGGCAAGGCATCAGAACATAACCCAAAGCATCAAACACACACTGGCTTGCCTACTTCCCATAGACGAATGAAGGCCCATGCTGTTCATTTTACCTGTATGTATGAATGTGTATGTATGTATTTATTTATGTGTGTGTGTGTGTATGTGTGTATGTATGTAGGAAAAATGAACACTGAAAACACAGCAATATTTTTGCTGGTTCTGTTTCATGTGTATAGGACAGACTCCCTCTCTCCTCTATCTGACATGGGCTTTCCAGTTTTCCTCTCCTCTCTTGGTGATCTGTGAAATATAGAGTTTACTTTGATTGAAAGATAAGAGAATCAGGAAGTGTGTGTAGGGAGGATTATATGTAACGACCAGGACCATGAACCCGGGTGCTGACACCAGAAATTTATTGCCTATAGAGTCTATAGAGTCTATAGAAAAGTGTGTGAATGAGCCAGTAGATGGCAGTAAACTGGAGCTGATGTTGTGTTGGTGTGACGCGTGTGCATACTTGTTGCATGTGCGCATTCTAACATGGGGTCAAACCCTTTATTTAAGTGGCTTTTGGCCTGTTTTCATGACGCAAAACATAATTGCACCCTGCTGAGCATCACCATGTTTGAAGGTAAGTATCTTCCTGTAACCTGTTCTTTTATCGGCTGAAGTGATTCCCTCCCACAAACGCCACCGTAACGCTGTGGAGGATTTGATTAGAAGTTCATTCAAAAGTGTCTCCATCATTATGGTAATCAAATTCAGCAAAATGGAACGATTCTAACTGGCCCTGAGCTCTCAGACACAAGCTCAACATGACCAGGGTTAATACACCCACACTTCAGTTCATTGCTGTCATGACTACATAATATGCATTAGTTTTTATTCCCTAATCCTAATTAATGACTTTAACCTTGTATCTTGCTTTATTTTTTGTGTAAATGAAGTATTGATGATAACTGCATATATTATTTGTATATAGTTTATTATTTGTAGTTTTTATTAGTAGTATTATCAGACCTTGAGAGGAGGCCTTGAGATTTCTGGGTTTAAAAAATGATTAGTTTATGAAATTAGGTACTGTAGTAAATATTCTTATTTTTTCAGTAGGTTAAAAAAAATCTCATGGATCTTATGTGGGTAGATGAAGAGAACTCAGTCAATCAATCAATTAGTCAATTAGTCAAACAATCAATCATCTGATCAATCAAACGAATCTCGCCCATCACCACTACGAAACACAACGTACTTAAAATGTGCTTAACCCTACCTTAATTTACTCTGAATTAAGTGGCCATTCATTCGTGAAGCAACCCCTTAATTTGACCTTAAAATTGGATTTAAGGCACAAGTGTGAAACCTCTTGATCTTTTTTCAGGAGGTTCTATTATTTGAGGGGCAACTTTTAAAAAGTAAGAGGAAATTTTTGTAGTTTTACCCCTTAATCAGGCACTTTTCACTATACTTTTCTTTAATTTCCTGGAAATTGAGGTAATTTAAAGGGGTTTGCTTTCATAGTGCACTGGCAGGCACTATGTGAAAAAATGCTACTACTCCTTCCAAGAAGAACTGTGAGTATTAGAGCGAGGCCTTCAGTTTGTACAATAAAACAATAATAATACAGTAATGCTACAGTAAGTTCTGTTAGCTGATCTATCAGTGCTAAGCTTATGCTGGTGGACATAAACATTTCTTGCCTGTTCTCAGTTAAACACTGGTCCTCAGACCCACCCATCCTGAGCCATGACCTTGCTAATGAAGTATTAATTCAGTAATTGGTTACGAATTTTCAATTAGGGCAATTTTGGCTCTGTAGAGAGTTTGTCTAGTAATATTTTTTCTTCTGGGTGATTTTATTACACTTCTGTTTGTGTAGGGGATACTTTTCACGCTGCTTGAAGAAGTCTCCTGCCGTGTGGAGTCTGTGTTACACAACCAGCTCACACGCTTGATGAGGTGCTACAGAGTGGAGCCCAGGAGAGATTACACACCACAGTGTCTGACACAGAGGAGTTTCTGGCCCCTTTTTTGAGTGTATTTTATGGAATTTTTGATAATGAACCATTTAAAATGACAGTTTGTCATTTTTTTTTTCTCAGCCCAAATGTATTCAAGGTGGTGCTCAGAGGTGACTGAGGTTTGTTTAGTTAGTTTTGAACTGGAGTTGTGAAGCTAATGTACAGGGTGCAAATGGAAATAATGGTGCGAATGGAAATAATTCAGGCTGAGAATTTGACTCCATCCCAGGCCACCCTGTTCAGGCTAACCACCAGACCGCTAATTTTGTAGGCTAACCCTATTTGTTGATGTAACGGGTACCAAACTAGTTAATCTGGGAGGAACTTTATACAGATTACAAAATACAAAAATGGGGACTGACCAATCAGTAGCCTGAGATTTGCTACGTCTGCACGTGAACCCTAAGAAACACCAATCAAAGTAAATGATCAAATGATTATCTTTACATTCAAGGTTATCAGGGGCCACTTTACTTTATCAAAAGTATCAAAAAATGTTATAAACACACACACACAAACTGAATAGATGCTACAACTCTTGGTGGGTTTCTATTAACCTTCTTAATGTGCGATCAATGAAAATTGCAATCTAAAAAACAAGAAATGGTATTTTAAAAATATAAATCTTTTAATGCTCGCAGGAGGTGGTTTTTCAAACAAGTCATTTCTGTCTGATGATTTCGAGACAGTGAGAAGGAAGCCACGTTGCTAAATACTGGGGCACAAGCTTCTATTACTTCTTTGCTACATTTGCCTTGTAGCTCTAGTGCAAGAACTAAAGAGGCAGATCCCAGACACAAAACATGTCTTGGCTGATTGTCTCCGTTTGAAAAACTGTGCAAATTTTGTGTTAAACTACTGTCAGAGGTACGTTCCCAATGCCTGCAGTAGATTCTGCAACCGGACACCCAAACTAAAATCTGGCCTTTCTGTTTTCATGTTATAAACCAGATGTGAGGGGCTATGAGCACAGCTCTGCGTACATATTCAAACACACAGTCTGTATGGTTTATACTGGGCACAAGGCCAGGGAAAGTTAATATATCGCCCTCATTATCATGTCAGACAAGCGACAGCGAAATGCACCCACACAGGCATGCGTACACACAAATCGACCACACATGTGCTGCATCCAATAACCATGAAGATTCCCATCCTCTAGCATTTGATCATGATTACTATCAAATATAAGTCTTAACAAAATTGTTTCAAGTGTTTCCTACGCTGCACGACAGGGCCAGTGATCCAGCCTCTATACAGCCTAACATGAGTTTGTCTGCATTGTTGACTCACTTCAATGTGATTTTGAGTTTAGATACAACCAAAAATATGACCTATAAATGACCCCCCCCCCCCACACACACACACACATTGTATTGTGCTGGGGTGCGAGCAGCACGCAGCGCTCTAGGTCTCGCCTGGTTTTTGTGGTGTCAGGCTTTCATGGGGTGTGTATATATATATACATATATATTCAAACTGTGTTCAAATTACTGAGAACACATAGAATTTATTGCCTTAATGTGATACAGATCAGATCTTTTCAAAGCTGTGTGGACCCCCAACCCAGATTTATTGAAACCAGATTCGAGCCACTTTCTTATGTGCTCCTACATGGGATCCACATCTGATTCATGGCCATGTGAGAATACTCACATTCATGAGGATTCATGAGGACTGAGTTTTTTCCTACTATGTCAAATCATGTGCACAAGTAGCAGCTGACCCTGCCAGTAAACACTGCAGGAGCATTAAAGCATGAGGCCTTTTTCACCCTCTCAGAGCTGACGAGGGTCTGTGCTGCTAATCTGTTTTTGTCGTCATTCAGGGGACACATGTATTGTCCACACAACATCACTGATACGCGTCATGTTAGAGCACAGGTCAACGCCAGAAAGAGATATGAATCACTTATAAACAACAATATGAATCATAAAGGCAAACATCTAAAAGAAAAAAGAAGTCAAAAAAGAGCATTTAGGCTTACAATGTGAATGTAGCCTTGATGGATATTCATGTGTACAATACAGCCACTATTAAGTTTATGGCTATGAGCTTCCAGAAGTAAACTTATCAGCCTTATTGAGATAATCAGAAAGTTAAATATGAGCTAAGGAACTACAAAAACATTTTGAAAGCAAATCCATTCACCTGCTAAAGATTAGCAGCTTTTATACAGTTTTACTACTAATCTCTTTATTTTCAAGTTACGCTTGAGTTCATTAAGTAGGAGTGATACAATGCATCTAAATATTATGATATCATAATGCAAAAAGAAGACAATATACCTGATCATGTGACAATGCAATGTGTAGAATAAGAATTCTATTACTTATGATATTTGATATAACTGTATTGTTTGTGGTTGTAAACACATTTACCTCCTCCATCGGTTCTCTGGCATATTTCCTTATCGTGCTTAATTTGCTTGTTCAACATGAGTGGATTTACAGAAGGGTTCTTTGGAGCAGTGCCATAGAGCACTGCTTATGTAAATGAAGTCGGTGAGTCTTAAGATTAAAGAACCTCCAAACTAATGATTTCAGGGCAAGACCCAAAGCAACCTCTTTTTTAAGCATATGATATAAAAACGTTTTAGTCTTTCTCAGTGCTATTGCATGTCTAATATAAAAACATGTTTTTGTTCTCGAAGGGGTGTTGCAAAATGACACTGAGAACCAGCCCCAAAGCCTTTGGCATCCTGAGAGTCGACTGCTGTGGGAAGGCAGCAGTAATGATGAGTTCTGCTCTTGGTGCCATGGTGTGTGAGTAATCTGACGAGGCAGGGTGTAACGACCCAATTGAATCAAATCCATCACACACCTCCTCAGCATGACATGTCTCTCATAAAAAGCACAACGAGCAAAGGGAAAATTGAAAACAGTGCATCACAGTAACTCCACCAACCAACTGGAAATGTGAAATGTGATCAGCTCCCATTGAGAGCGAACACCCTTTATAATGAGTGGACTGAATGTCAACACGTTTACAGTGCCTGTAAGTGAGATCTGAATCTCATACCCAAATTAAAGCCATCGAAAAACCTCATTTCTCACTGAAATATTCCTTTTATTCAATGAAAAAAAGGCTTTACTGTAATACCATCTACATACAGAAACAAAGCTGCAAAAAGACGTTTTTGAATTCATTGTGTTTGTGGAGTCACAACAATCAAATGAATTTATTTACCTCTGCCTGTTAAGTTTGCAGTGGTTTTATCAAACCTCTTGCACTGATGTTAGATGTACCATTTACATATAATTGAAAACTTTCTTAATTACACACCTTCTAATTATTGTGTTGAGGTGTTTAACCCCCACCCATTGCTAACAGTTTCATAAAATCAAGCACATGTCCATGTAGTCTCCATAAGCAAATAGTAAGTTTAAATGTGCCACAGTCATAGGAGGAACTTTACCACAATTCAGTTCATGAAATTTCTGCCCAGTTAACTGCAGTTGCAGCCAGATAACCAGCAGATTGTGTAGACAGGAAAAATCACAAAAAAAACCCCACTCCAAAAGCAACATCAGCACAAGAATGGGGGTTTTCAAGGCAAATGCCAGAGGGTTGACTCAAGGATTTAATGCAGGCCACTACTGGAGCAGAGGAAACATGTTCTCTGGAGTTATGGATCACACTTCCCTATATAACAGTTTATTGGAGAAATCTGAATTTGGCAGATTTCAGGGAAACACTATTTACAAGAATGCAAAGTGCCAATTTTGGTGGAGGAGGCCCCTCTGTTCCAGTGAAGGATAATGTTAATGTTAATGCTGCAGAATACAATGGCATTTTAGTTAATCATACCCTTCCAATTATGTTGGAAAAGTGTTGAGACTCTTCCAAAAGTGTAGTGTAGAGGAACTGTAAGTTTAGACTGGTGTGATGGTCATGTGTCCACAGATTTTAGTGTAAAAAAAGAATACAGTATACTGAAAATTAAAATGAAAATTGCTTGCCGTTTTTCATATTCAACATGTCCACATCTGCTAAGAAAATGTCATTAAGTAACGTCTGGGTTAAGCTTCACATGTAACCCGGCTTCTGCTTTTTAAATGAATCACATGTATTACCTTGTAAGAAAAGACAGGCCAGGGAGAGAAGCTGTTTCACCAAATGAAAATCCCATTTTACAGTTACAAAGTGCCAAACTGGAAAGGAAAGGGAGAATGTTGCAAACATGGAGACACGTCCAGCACTGTCTGGCTGTCTAACAATAGAACTGAAAGGCAATTTTTTTCTACATGAATGCCATATTCGTTTGTCTCCTTTTAGGATTTTGTAGCTGCTTCTTACACAGCTTGTCTGTTATGAAATCTGTTGTTAATATACATTTTACTATGCAGTGTCAAATCAAATCATGATATCAACCATTTATTTTTTACGCTGGACATATGAATACTCTTCGTTTTGAACGAAATGATAAACGGAGCTGATTTCTTATGTGTCTGTAGTTATATACTGATATGGTGATAGTGTCTGGATTACAGATTGAACTCCATGAACTGCCTTTTCCAGGTATCTGTAATAGCGACTGTTATAAAGTTGTGGAACTGAACACACTATGAACTGAGTGTTACCACATTTCCTCACTGCAGACTTTGCACCTCACACATGCTATCATTTCCCCCCTCGCCTGATCTGATCTGAGATGTATGTGTTGCATGGTATTGTGTGTGTGTGTGTGTGCAGCAAGTGAAATAGTATATAGTACAATATATGGGGAAAGTATAATCTAGCTTTTATAACAATTGAGAAAGCAAAGTTAAGTGGATCAGGCAGCCAAGCGGCAAAACACTTAATTCTAATAAGTCCTGGCAAACAGAGGCCATGCCATGAGCACAGTGAACTGCAGGACTCCAGATAAGGCTTAAAATAGATTTAAGACTAGTAACTTTCAATATAAGCAGCTGAGAATAAGCAATCCCCAGAAAGGTGAGTATTATTGACACTTGAAAACAAGTCAAAGACATCTACAGTGGTGTGAAAAACTATTTGCCTGATTTCTTATTCTTTTGCATGTTTGTCACACTTAAATGTTTCTGCTAATCAAAAACCGTTAACTATTAGTCAAAGATAACATAATTGAACACAAAATGCAGTTTTTAAATGAAGGTTTACGTTA
>JBBPDC010024101.1:0-12655 GCA_037974485.1 Hemigrammopetersius urotaenia | reverse complement strand
ATGCAGAGGCTGAATTTCGTGCTGTTCACACTGTGTGCTGTGGTGTGTTCACGTATGACAAATGGTCACTTTCACTTACTTTGTGTTACAAAATGTTCTCTAGCAGTTGATCAGATGGAAACACACTGTAGCAACAGGCTTGTGGACCTAAACTGTTACACATCCAAAATGCTATTGTCACTGGATCCCCCTGAAGCATGACACAATCTGGACAGTTATCCACTTTCAGTCGGCACCTCATCCATCACTCTTAATCTATGCAACAATGCTTTGGAACCATCTTTTGTAGACAAAGCTCATCTTTTAAACTGTACACTACATGAGTCAAGTGTCTCACATCTCTCAAAACATGAACCTCTTCATCTCGCTCCATTTTTCACTCTCCAGGTATATTTGTTCACATTATGTGAAGTGTGAATACCCATAAACAGACTTTTACCGCAAACATCAACATCTCCAAAGAGAATAGAAAAAAGAAGTCCTCATTTCCCATGTTCTAAGGCAAGAGTCTTTCAAACAATTATGGAAAATGACACTTGTATCGCAAAACAAGTATAGGAAGCTGTAAAAACAGCTCTCAAAAAGACAGATGCACACAAATCAAACCTATTTAGGCTATATAATGGAATTAACAATCTTTTTTTGTTTCTGCTGTACCTGCAGGGTTTAAAAGATTTGTTGACGTGTTTTCATTCTCTTGCACAAGAATCAGTGCATCATTACCCATCACAAACATTCTCATCAATATGCAGAAGAAAGAGTAAGGGAAAAGACAGTGAGTCAATACTAAAATGTAAAGCTGAAATCTAAACCTTATCCTCAAGATCCACCCTTGCAAATGGATTGGGTAGCCTGTCCCTAAGCCAAACTATGTGAATGACAGAAGTGATCACACTCCAGCTTAAAACAGCTTAGAAGAAAGAAATCAGTCAAGCTGTAGTCCATGGAGATTTAAGCTCTATCACTGCGTTTCAAATGACTAATCACAAGCCATGGGCAGCATGTAATTCAAAGCCATTTGTGACTGACACACTGGCTACCCAGTGTGGCTGTGGAGATTAATGTACTGTAACAGTAATGCACTGTAACAGTGGTCTAACTCAGAGATGCCGGGCTGCGGACCGGTTTCAGTCCGTCAGTCATTTGGTGCTGGGTCGCAAAGAAAGACAGAATAAAAAAGTTTTTTTTGATTATCAGAGTCATGTGATACGGTACATGAAAAATTTAGCTCACAAGCTAGCAAAAATCTGTAAAAACAAACACACTTTGTTTTTAGTTGTACCTATACGGGTCCATGAAAACATTGTTTTACATGAAACTGGTCTGTAGCACTAAAAAGGTTGGGGACCGCTAGTCCAACTAACATGGAATCTGGATGTCAGCGCATGCATGAGATCCTCAGGGTACTTCTGAGAGAGACTTCTGAGCATACCTTGGCCTAATAATTTATTTTCCAAATCTAGCATTCAAAGCCTCCTCACACATGGTCCCTACAGGTATGGAAAATCTTATTAGTTTGTTGACCTTATTGAACCATGTGCTCAATGTTTCAATCCAAAAGCTTTAAATGTAACGCACCAAATATGTAAGAAAGAAAGTAGTACTAATCCTGCCAGAGTGACAGTACTGCCTCATGTGTGCCATTGCAGTTTCTGTACACACACAAGCATACAATCAAACAGATACGTCCTAATTCACATTTTAATGCCTTATTTTAAATGTGGGCAATGTTTGTATAATCAAACGATGAGGTTCCTGAAAGCTGAAGCACAGTGACATTGTTTTACTTTTGCTTTTCTTGTTCTAATGGTTGCTCATGACAAAATTTATTCTATATATAGTAATCCCCTGCGGGGGTTACGTTCCAAGAGCACCCATATAGAGTGAAAAAAATGTGTTTTAGGCCTAAAAATGCCTATTTTTATAGTGTAATGGGCAAAAGAGAGGTCTATTACAATAACAGTATTACACGAATGAGACCTTGGAAATTGAACTCTCTAGACATGACCAATTTCTGAAGCACACAAGTGAGCAATTGGCTGATGTGCTGAAGAAGGCTGCCACTACTGCCACTACTGATCATGCAAGAAACACTTTATGCAAATACAGTGTATATGGTTTGGCAAAACTTTGAAAAATATGTATTTATTCGAGTAATTAATTTCATTTTATTTTTAAAGAGAACAATTTGTGTATCTACAAAAATCAAGAGTGAACAGTTACTTCCCTGACAAAAAACAGAAAGAAATGAATGCAAAATCAATCACTTTCCTTTGAATATAAGGGCTTAATCTCTTTTCCAACCACTTTAAGTTCTCCAAAGACACCTGAAATTCCATGCAAGTTTATTTTTAACGGTCAGCATGAATATTAGAATAAAGTATGACCTGCATCAGCAAAATCCACTTCATTACAAGGTGGAAGTGTAAGAAGCCAGCCTGGGGCACAGGGTACCTCCGCCATCATAATCAGCCTCATCAGCGGCACCTGCTATCTGCCCTATATAACTGGGGCCTACAGGCACATTGACTGCAAAGTCTTCGTGATTGTTTGTTGTCCCCAAACTGCCACTTGGACCAAACTTGCACCAGTATCTGTGAGCTCTGTCTACTCCTCTGGGAGTATGGGTGTTCCATCACACCGTCTCTGTGTTTGGAGCTTACGAGCTTTACCACTCCTTTTTTGAGCTCAGGTGTTTTAGTCACCCATCCTTAATGCTCCCTTTGGGCAACCCCTTCAGGTATATTCTCAAAAACACACAGCACATTTTCATAGGCACACACACATCTGATTATGTTTATCTTCCTTTCTCTTAGAGAGAACATTTCGGTCAGCCCTGTGCAGGTCTGCCAGTTTGTTCCCTCCAGGCTACTACCATTTTTCCTTTTTCACTCTTCTCAGGTTCACAGACTCACTTCCAATAAGAGGTCTAATATTGAATCACCACCCAAGTGGTACCACCACCCAAGCAGCTCACTTGCCCTGCCACCCAAATGGTGCAAGTTTAAGTCCTGCTTGTGGCAAACCTCATCCACTCCACCCTTTTGCAACAAGTTCAAGCCTCACCTTCGCTATAGACACCATGCTTTTTGTCCTATCAGTCTCTGCACTTGGGTACTTTCTTAAACCTATAATTAGCAGGTTGCTTTATATATGCATATATTTAAAAAATGGATGACAGTGGTGATTTGGTGGTGAAATGTTTACTGTAGACTGGAAATCAAGGCTTTCCATGACCCTTCACTTGCTCTTTCCTCACATTTGTACTGCTTTCTCTTGTCTCTATCTGTGTGTGTGTGTGTGTGTGTGTGTGTGTGTATGTCTGTCTGCCTTTCTCCTGCTCTGTCCTTCTCACTCTCTGTCTCTCGCTCCCACTTTCATGTGAGCATATGGTCTCTGGATTGAGCTAGCCCAGTGCTCTGAGAAGTAATGTAATAGATGCTAGTGATCAAAGAGTGGGGGGTGGGGAGTGGGCTTTGCCAGAAGTCCCTGGGGACCGACTCCATCGGGAGGCAGGAGGTGTGTGTGTGTGTGCGCGCGCGCGTGTGTTCTGGGCGGTGTGAAATGCTGAATCACAGACGCATGGCAGTGCTGCTCATTGAGATTCTGTGAGCCACATTCATATACTTACAAGGCAAAAGACACGGCTATACAAATACACACACACTCCCATGTGACACCTATTGTCAAACCAGGCATAAAGTAGGACATCTTTGCGTTACAGGCCCACTCTGGCCAGCAAATGATTTATTCCTCTCTCATACAGACACAGACATACATGTGCATTCAGGGTAATGCAAGCAAAGAAGCAGTGCATTTGCAAAGATAATCAACAGATAATTGAGGATATCCTGGCATTAATCATCTAAAAGCACACTGATGCATGCAAGCACATGTAAGCACATACATACAGACACATATAGATGTTAATCAGTACAGGTTGTTTTATGAGCAACCTCCCTTCCATAATCACATTCAGCTGAGCACATTTGTAAGGACACTTTCCTCATATAGTAAGATAAGTTCTGCTTGTTCATGTTAAGTTCCACAGTAGAGTTTGATGACGGAGATGCAGCTCTGTTTAATGGGTAACAGGCACCTCAGGTTCCATATAACAAACACACAAATATGTATTTAGGGCTATAATAATGACTTTATTTGATCATTCAAAAACATAATAGGCTAATTAAGTTTCCATGAATATGTACTATTTGAAATTGGCCCAATAAAAACATTAATTTGTCATACATGCATACACACTTAAATGCATACACAAATATGCTGGATATGTATATAGACAAAAACATTTAAAATTGACTAAATGTAGCCAATTCACTTGGATCTCATATCTTTAATGTCTGAGTTAATGGCCAGTTCTAGCCGACCTCAATGTATTTGAACACTTTTCTGTGTTTTTACATGTCCCATTTTTACTGAATACACAAATTCAGTGTATGAAATGCCAAATATGTAAACCAGTATACATTTCTACTTGTGCTTGATTAATTGTCAAAATAACTCATAGATGTATTATTTAAAATACCAAAAGAATCCCAACTTGGTAGGTCTTTTTTGCAAATTTCCTACAGAACTCTGACAGCATACCTTCAGATGAGTGTATCTAGCTGCTGTTAGATCTTGTGTGCATGCAAACAACTTCCATGATAGAAGGGAAACCCGACAGCAAATTAACAAGAGAAAATGAAGCACAGCCTTTCATGTAAATTCGCTCTGCTGATACCACTGGGATGAGTGGAGGCCGTCACTGTTTATTTTCTTGTTCCCTAGGTTTATGCCTGCATCACACATACACACACGCACATGCACACACACACAGCTGAGGGGGTCATAATACATAAAACAGACGTTACCAGAATCCAGCTGCACCCCTCCACACACACATACACAAACAAACATTGCTGCTGAGCCCCGACACCATTCTCTGTCTCTAGCTTCTGGTCTGCTGTTGCCACGGCAGCAGTCAGTGAAAGAGAGGGAGAAAAGGAGGAACAAAGCAATAAAAAAGAAAAAAACGAAAGCAGTCAAGAGGTAAAACAGATGAGTGAGTAAGGGTGGGAGGTGTAGTGGTATAAAAATAGAAAATCATACACAGTACATCCCTGTCCAGCTGCTTGAATAGTTCTTATGAACCCTAGAAGATTGTAACATATTTTAAATATTTGCACATCCACTTACATATTGCAATATATTAGGTGGCAAGTGAACGGTCAGTTCTTGAAGGTGAGGTGTTTCAAACAGGAGAAATGGGCAGATGTAAGAATTTGAGCCAATTTGACAAGAGCCGAATTGTAATGACCAGATCAAAGCATCTCGTGGCTAGGGTAATGAAATATGTGAATGAAGCCCAGCACTAGGATCTTGGAATGATGAAAGAAGGTGTACTGGTCTGAAAGTTTTACTCTAAATTATATAAATAATAATAATACTTTTATTATTATTTATATTATTCAATTACAGTAAAGGAGAGAACAAAGATGGGGACTCGAGTCTGAGACTCACTCGAGTTGCACTTGGATCGACTTACCCTCAACGACTTGAGACTTGACTTGTACTTGAGTGTTGTGACTCGTAAACCTTGTTCATTTCATGGAATTATTTCTTTATATCTCGCACTCTTTCCAACAACCCATTACTTTTGTCCAAGGCAAGGGGTTTTTGGCTAATAACTCTGGACCTCTGGGGGCTATTATGGCAAATGAGGGGTCGTTGGAACAGTGTCACCAAGCCCTATCTAACTTTTAGGGCTTAGATAAGGCTTGGTGACACCTATCTAGACTACGAGATATATTTTTTCAAATTTAACATTTATATTTAAGATCATTTAAGGCAAATCCTCCATGTTGGTGAGGGCATGTGACAGCACACAATCCCGCCTCCTTTTACATAACAGCCAATTGTAATCATGGGGCGTGGCCAATTGGCATATCTTCTAAACATTTTGAGCTCATCGTTTGGAGCTCAAAAATTCCACATTTTGAGTCGCCATTTGTAAAAGTGCAACATTTAGATTCAGAGGGCAACATTTATTTTTTTTTTAACACATTTAGCTCTAAAATTGCACTAAATGATGAAAAAATGACACCTCTAAATTTGTTAAGCTGTTTTTACAAACAGGAACCCAAGACCTGAGACCCGAGAATTTAGACTTGAGACTTAAATTGGACTTGGTAAAAATGATTTGTGAACATTTCAGCAGCACCATTTTACATTTCATCACACATTTCAAATTAACATGTTCACTTACTGTATTGAAACAGTTATTTTTAGTTGATATGACACACTTCTTTGAATAAGTGAACAAAAATGCAATGATTTGCCTGAGACAGACGGAGAGAATTATGTGACATATGACAGAGTATCAGAGAACAAATGACTGTGTGAGAAAGCAAGCAACACTGCAGTGACACTGTGTACACACCACACATACACACTTTGTGTATTTTCACAGGCTGATGGACTGAGGAGCACACATTTGCTTGGCAGATCATCATGCCTCAAAATAGTTGCTCTTGCAGTCATTGATTGGTGGTCAGGTTTAAAAGCATGGCAACATTCTATTCAAACAGATCGATTTCAGTTACACTGTACGTTTCTTTTCTTTGTTGTTCAGGGCCAACTTCTCTTAATATTTCGATACTGATATAAGCAGTCAAACAAAGCAGCGTACTATTAGCTCACAGTGCACTTTTCCTTTCCTTTTAACTTCTGGTTAATGCGCATCTCTACATAGCTGTGGGTGTTTTCTCTAATTATATATTTGTTTGGGTGCAGCCTGGAGCACATGTACATGCATGACGATCTTTTTTTTAAAAAACGTGACAGTCAAAAGCTGTTTGCTCATTAGCACAAATTAAGCTTGACATATGCCCTCTAATGATGCTCCTTGAAGGAGACAGTGGAGGGAGGGATGGGTTAACAGCACAACATGGTCAATTCTGTAAATCCAGTAAACCGATAGCTACAGCAAGGTACAAGGTAAGACTTGCTGTACAGAAAAAAGATACTGAGGCTGTAGACACTGGGACTTCACAAGACTTGCAAGCATTAAGTAATGAGTTTAAAACAACGATATTGTATGCCACTTTAGAGCATCAAAATCATTCATACACTTGCAATGTGTAATTGGATTAAAACTAGAGTATAATGCTGTTTGTTGTGTTTAACAGTATTCTGCAACATTACATATATCCCTCAGCTCCATCAGTTTGATGTTACCCATAATTCTATATCATTTTCATTCATCAGTGTTCCCTCACAGCAAAGCCCAATGCACATATGCAAACATGTCATACACCCCCTGGAAATCCCTGTGGTCTCAGTCAGTCGTGACTGCTAGCCTAGAAACTGATCTTGCAGCCTTGCTACTACTCCTACTTTGGTTGTAAAAAAAACAATTATATTGACATTTACACAAAATGCACACCATATTAATTTTTTAACCTTTCAGCCAACAAGAGAAGTCAGGATTTAGATAGTTACTTCACTAATTTTACAGTTTAGATTGTCATCCTCTTTTTTGTCATTTAAACAATCCATTCTTATCATTGAAATGGTGAAAACCATTACCACAGTTAGCAACAAGATATTCAGTTTCCTAGCAGCATCGTTAGGGAGTCAGCTTCCTACAGTGCTCTCCAACTTCTTAGGGGAAAAAAAAACCCCATTTTTAACAGCCTGCCATCAAAATCCACCATAAAGCTGTTGGAGGCTGTTCCGCCATGATAAAGGACTTTTCCTGGTCTTAAAACTCACCTTCAAGACATGCCTCGAAAAAGAGTTTTCTTGGTTTTTAAAACTGTTTTTTTGATTGTACACACATGTATTTTCTTGAAAAAAATCGTTTGTTTTTTTTCTGAACACACGCACACACACATTTATAAATATATATGTACATACACACATACGCACACACATACAATACTGCAATAATCTACTGCAGTAAAAAGAGCCAAACCAGATATTTGATGGAGCTACAAATAAAACTGGCCTGGAAATGGTTAAGCGAACACTTTGCCACATGTGAAACAACCATTTACTGTATTAATATTGTTTGTATTTGTTGTAATGTATGTGTTTTAACACTAACAACACTACTTCCCAGCAGTAAACAGCCTTTAAGCATAATTTTCTCAGGTGCCTAACACTTTTGCACAGAAGTGTATAAGTAGAATTCTTAGGTAAATAGATGTTGCAAAATATTTTATAGTAATTGCATTCATAAAAATATACATTATAAGAAGACTATTTAATTTTCAAAACCATTTGGAATAGTTTTTACTCTGAGGTGTAGCATCAGAGTAGTTCTTAGTAGTTCAACTTATTTGGTCCTGCATAAAAATTGAGCTTCACTTATCTTGCTAAATATAGCATTGGAACTCAAAACAACTGCAAATTTAACAGAATATTACACAAGATATATTATTTTAATTTCTTTAAAATGTTTTTTTATGAGAAAGTGTTAATCGTAAACAATTAATTAACTTACGATTTCAATCTTTTATATACTTCTTGAGATGAAATGGATTTTAACATATTTAAAAGTGCTGTCGTCACTCATTGCATCATTAACCAGTTTAATGATTGCACTGTTTTATATACTTCTGGGTATGTTGCAGTGGATTTTGCAATTATCTACATTTACATTTACATTTATGGCATTTAGCTGACGCTCTTATCCAGAGCGACGTACATCAGTGCTTAAGAATTCCACCACCTGAAAAACAGCTTAAATCAGAGTCAAGTATTTAACCAAGATTCTGCAGTCAGAGCATCTATACAACAACTGTCCAAATAATAACGAGCCAACGCCTAGCCCAACAATACATAAGCCATAGAGAAGAATAACGTAAGTCAAGGAAATTTTTTTATTTTTTTTTTATTATCTATACCTGTAACCGAGTCTGTTACTACATGGTAATAGTGACAATAGTAACATAAGTGATATTGCACATAACATCTCCCACCCCATGAAGGAGACACTGACAGCACTGAGCAGCTCCTTCTGTGGCAGGCTGCTGCACCCCCAGTGTGGGACGGAGAGGTTCCAAAGGCCTTTTTTTCCAACCGCTGTCAGACTCTACCTTGCAGTCGATCACACCCATACAAACAAAAAAGCATAAATATCCAAAACACCACGGACTGAAAGGTGGTAGTTTCTCTTATGTGAAATATTTCTCTTCATTTTCTGATGCAACATGTGCAATTTTTGGAGTGGAATATTATAACTGTGTGCAATTTATGAATGAGCAATTTATAATGCACATTCATTGCATTTCATTGCAAAACCGTGAATATATATATATATATATATATCCAAAGTGTTCTTACAAATAGACTGTAAAGCCCCAGTTTTACACGGAAATCCCCACAATAACATGGAAACTGCAATATCCTCCACCTTTTTTGCTTTTTTGTGGCAATAAATATATTTTTTCTGGATATTTTCATGCAAGGGGACTCAGGGCAGGCTGTATCAGACCTGGAAGCACTTTTTTTGAATTCCATACTAGGATTTCTCCGTGGTGCAAGCACTCAGACACTTCATAGTTACATAGTTAAGAAACTAAGATTAATCATTTGTCTAGATACACAGAACAAGATGACATCCCCGAATGTGTGGCAAACTAAGCCATTGCAAGTTTACAAGTTACAATAAATTTCATGAATCCAAAGAAAAACAGGTTCACACAGGTACCACACAGAGTTAAAAACTCATTTTACAAGGAACATTTTTTTTTTTTTTAAATGATTGTGCTTTCTTAGGCACAATACATGTTGCAGAGGGTGTACAACTTACCAATCATGGATTACTGACCGGACCAGTGAAGCCAAAACCCCTGGGCTTCTGACTGCTAAGGGCCACCAGCCGACCTCAAACTTCAAGGCCAGAGGGGGCTCATATACTCAAGACAGTTCACTGCATGTACATATTAAATGCACAAACAGCTACTGAATTGGCACAAGACTAATTAAATGAAATAAATTAAATAAAGTCATCTGTACTCAGACCCCTCATCCAATCATGGCAATATGCCTCAGCCATTCCAATGAGGTTTTGACTGTAGATGATTTGTGATGGTGATGTTGTAGTCTTTAACCCACATAGTATTAATTCTACTAAAAGAGAATACATTTAGAAGATATTTAGAAGATAACTTGCAAGACAATCTTCTGTCCCATAAAAAACAGGCTTCCCTACTTTTTATGATTAAAATGATAATCATTATTAATCAAATGTGTCTTATTAGAGTATTGAAACATACAGTTGCACATGCAGCTGCATTACTTTGTCCGAAGGAGAAATGTGTAAAAACTTAAATTGGTGGAATCAGACATTCATCACATTAATGCATTAGTAACAAATTAATTTTTATTTTAATTCTTTTTTTAATTAATTTGAATTAATTAATTAATTTTCAGTCATTTTAATTTGTGTCTTTGGTTGAAAGCAAAACAAAATAGTTCAACTGAAATAAGATGTCATGGCCAACATTCTTTTTGATACAACTTTAATTTAATTGATTATTAATAAATACCATGCTATATATATATGATAAAAAATTAGATGAGTACTGGCCAGCACTAGCTTGAATGAAGTCTGCTAATTTTTTTGAAAGCATATCTGCGAATGAATGATTGGATAGACAGTAGATTTCACACTTGGCATCCATGGCCAAAATGTATTCATCCAATTTGTTTCCCTCTCTTTCTTTGCTTCCTTCCATTCTTACTCACTCTGTCAATAATTAAGACAACAGATTTAGCACATCAGTCACTCACAATACATATCGCCACGACAACAAGCTGCATGCCAAGTCCCAGTTGAGAGCTGGCACATGTTTGGAACACATGCAAACACAAGGCTGCACACACTCACTCACTCTAAGCAAACATGTGGGCCTCTCAAGCTCCATATGTTCTTGGATGATAATATCCCAGTGAGCATGAAAAAAAGAACATTAAGAGATCTGACCCAACACCAGCACACCTGTCAATCCAATTGACTGTCAACTAACTGCGAAATGACGCATTTCAGCTGACCGGCTCACAAACTGGTGCTATCACTGGCCAAAGATCAGGCTTCTTACTCTGGTATGTGCTTTGATGTAAAAAAAAATCCATCTTGTACCTCACTCTCAACGTTAACCGGTGATCAAAGAGAATGAGGGAACACACCCACACCCACACCCCCACACACAGATGATGACACACAGTAACACACAGCTACAGGCAGCGATCAAATCAATTTCTCCTTAAGCAGAGTGAAAAGGAGGAAAGAATACACATTACGAGGAAAAAAGGACGATGGAAATTTAGATGGTACAGTTCAGAGGATGCCCACAATGACGTATGACTCATCCAGCCAAAAGGAAGGCACTTTCATCTGAGCATGTGGAGCTGCATTGCTATCTCTGCATCCTCACATGGAATTTATAACTTCAAGTGTCAGTGTTAACTTCATAAAACTGAATTTTAGTTGTTGAACAGAGTTCTTGTCAGATTGCGAACAAACGGTTTCCTTTAGGCACTCCCTCTCTTAGCTCTAAGAGGGCCACAAAGAGAGAAAGCAATGTAAAGAAAGGGTGTAAGACCACTGGCATATAACAACTCTCAGAGTTATGCTTTCAATTTGAGTCGTGTCAGTAAAAAACACACCATAATGCTAAGTCCGGCTGGCATTTTTTAAACCCTCCAATTTTGTTAAATTAGGTTTAACACTATTTGTGTTCCTGGTCACTGGAACATGTGTTCCTGGGAACATGTTAGTTTATTATAAATCCATTATTATAATGTATATTACTACCAAATTTCTACTTTCTACTAATTCAAATTCCTAAGGTCCTACAACTCCTTTTTTTAATACAAAAATATTATAAAGAGATTATTTTGACTGCAACACTTACTAATATGAAACATTTTGTACTGTTTATCACAGAGTACCTGATTTCAATGTTAACCAAGGACAACCTTTAAACCATTTAAATTTTCTTAACAAGTGGCACAAAATACCATCTGTCTGTGTTCCCGGTCAAAAGTGACTTATTTAGTAAAGACAAAAGACAACGTTTTCTGTGGTTTCCAAGGTATAAAGGGTGGTCGCTATGGTGTCAAAATGGGTTGCTAAGCAGTTTTTAGGCAGTTGCTATGGGTTAGGGTGTGCTTGCTAAGCAGTTTTAGGCAGTTGCTATGGTTTAGGATGTGGTATGGTTTAGTTTGTGTGTGTAGGAGGTTGTGGCTAAGGAGTTTCTAGATGGTTTCTATCAGATACAATGCGGTTGCTAAGTAGTTTCTCGGCAGTTTCTATGCTGGATTGGGTGATTGCTAGGCAGTTTTTAGGTGGTAGCTATGGTATACAAAAAGGTTGCTAGGATGTTGCTAGGTGCATGCTGTGTTGTAGGATTTGGTTGTTAAGTAGTTTCTAGGCAGCTTCTATTTGTAGGAGGTGGTTGCTAAACAGTTTCTGGATTTTTGCTATGGTATACCAAGTGGATGCTAGAGTGTTGCTAGATAGATAGATAGATAGCTAGGTGCTTTCTGTGGTGTAGGAGGTGGTTGCTTGTTACGTGGACCCCTCCTGGTGAGATGCAATTGACTGAGAGCACCACTGAAGTCGTCAGGCTTTTGACTTTTATTC